>VUYV01000511.1:287064-302888 GCA_008711295.1 Anarhynchus alexandrinus
TTTAAGATCATAGAGTCCAACCATTAAGCCAACAGTGCCAAAACCACCACTACACCATGTCCCTAAGTGCCACATCTACCCATCTTTTAAACACCTCCAGGGATGGTGATTCCACCACTTCCCTGGGCAGCCTGTTCCAATGTTTGATAACCCTTTCAGTGAAGAAATTTTTCCTAATATCCAATCTAATCTTCCCCTGGGGCAGCTTGGAGCCATTTCCTCTTGACCTATCTCTTGTTACTTGGGAGAAGACACTGACCCCCACCTTTCTACAGCCTCCTTTCAGGTAGTTGTAGAGAGCAATAAGGTCACCCCCTCAGCCTCCTTTTCTCCAAGCTAAACAACCCCAGTTCCCTCAGCTGTTCCTCATAAGACTTGTGCTCTAGACCCTTCACCAGCTTCATTGCTCTTCTCTGGACACGGTCCAGAACCTCAACATCTTTCTTGTAGAGAGGGCCCCAAAACTGAAAACAGTATTTGAGGTGGGGCCTCACCAGTGCCAAGTACAGTGGAACAATCACTTCCCTAGTCCTGCTGGCCATGCTATTCCTGATACAGGCCAGGACGCTGCTGACCTTCTTGGCCACCTAGGCACACTGCTGGCTCATATTCAGCCGGCTGTCCACCAACACCCACAGGTCCTTTTCCACCGGCCAGCTTTCTAGGCACTCTTCCCCAAGTCTGTAGTGCTGCATGGGGTTGTTGTGACCCAAGTGTAGGACCCGGCACTTGGCTTTGTTGAACCTCATACCATTGGCCTCTCTTCATCAATACAGCCTGTCCAGATCACTCTGTAGAGCCATCCTACCCTCAAGCAGAAGTCACTGCAAGATGGGCTGAAACTTGGTGTTGTTTTGTGTCTGCTTTGATATATGTTGGATTGGGCTACGTAAAGTAGAAGAGCTTCAATAAAACAGACAAGGCAAACCCCTTTCATCATCTGCTTTGAACGTTTGTATGAAGGGAGAGAGAGGGTCAAATGTTTTTGGGCAGAGAGGAGAGTTGCATGTGGATCCTGTTTTACCTTGGGTGAGACCTCTGAGTCCCCGAGGTCTTGCATGCATGGGGAAAAAATATTCTTCTCCTCTGCTTCTCTTTCATGAAGGGATTGGCCCTTTAAATGTGCTCTAGCTATCTTCAGGGAAAGCAGGTGGGGGAGTGATGAGTTTGCTCATCCCAGAGGGATCTGGGAACAAACAAGATGTAAAGCTGCTCAGCGTTATCAGGACACATATCCCTCAGAGGGTGCTTCACATCCTTAAGGATATTTACTGACAGACGTGGAATAATTAAGTCCTGGGAACCTGAGACATCTCCAAAGGGAGGTGGAATCAGGGAGGGAATTTTGAAGACATCATGGTTTTGAGCTCTGTGAGACTAAGTCCTTTTGCAGATCTAGACCTAAGATGCAATGTGCAATGCCCGGCTGAAGGCCGCCAAGGAGCTTAATCTGGTGGAAAATATAATGTGTAACTGGGTGCTTAAAGACTGTGTTACACACAGCAAGAACTTGGTAAATTTAACTGCAGGACTGCCTAGCTTTGATTTGCTTGAATAGAAACATTAACACAAATTTTAGTTATATTGAAAATATCTTGTGTGATTGATGCCGTTTTAGAAAGGCAGTAGATAAACAAACGTTGCTGGTTTTGATCGTAAGCAGTGTTTATTGTGGTCACTTTGTATGAGTCGAGCCTTTTCAGGGTAGTATCTTCTGGTTGAACAGCAGACGTGATGCCACTCCCTCATGTTCTCATTAAATGCGAGAGTACAACTGTATCACTGAGGATAAGGGTAACGGTGTACAACTCTCTGAGTTTTAAGAGTCTGACAAAGGCCTTTAAAGGTAGTATATAGTATATAATGGGTATGGGAACATGACATTGTCTTTGCTTTAGACTGAGAGGCTGTTTCCCAACACCTCCCAGTTCCCTACTCGCCATCTGGGACGTTCCCAGGGTCACAAAACATCCATCGGGAAACATTGTACTGGTTCAGAAGAAGGGGACATTTTGGAAAGGACACTTGCGGCAAAGGGCTGCTTGCAGAGAAAAGGCTCTTTGTTTTTAAAATCCATTAAGCAAATAAGAAAAACTGCCAGAGAGATTATTTTCCTGGGAAACCAAGCACCGGAGAAGGGACGCAACATTTTAAAGCACATCTACTACACCCCAATTGAGTCGTGTCACTTCTAAATGCCTTGGAATAGCCTGCTCTCACCCATCCCATCATTAAATTATGAGTATTAATGGAACTTACAAGAGTGCATCCATGGGGAAATACGCCGCATCTCTCTGTTGGTTTCCCTCGTGATGACACTATCTATGCACACTGTGTGCTTTATTGGCAACAGCTCCTTTTCATTTGAGATGTGTAAAGCTGTATTTACAGTACAACAGTTTTAATTACAGACACCACAGTGATAAAAGGGAAAGAAAGAAGGGGATACTTCAAAATTGCCTGTCTTTGTCTCTGATCAGCAAGACTTTCATCAGTTTCCTCAGAATTGCTCCCCAACGGAAGGAAACATATATAAATATGTAAGATGAGATTTAATTACTGAAAGTGCATCAAAAGCACTATATGTTTCCATGATTGAAACCTTCCCTGGAGTCATGATAAGCATCCGACAGAAAAATAGGCCACTAATTAGTAAAGAAAGTAAATTATAATTGTGCATGGCAATATCCACTCTAATGGAGTTAGAAAGCGCTGGTATTCATTTTGCAAGAAAGGGCGCCTAAGGCCTAGGGCTGCAAGACAGACCCCGAAAGGCGAGGGTGCTGCACCAAAAGCCCTGAGCCCATGACCAAGGCTGTGCTCTAGAGCTAAATCGGCTCCTCAGACCATTGCCCTCAGCAGAGCGGAGGTAAATCCTGCCCTGTTGCTGAAGCGGATGATTTAGGGCTAGGTTTTAAGAATGGTGAAGCACCACCTGCTCCCAGCGAAGCTGGCATCCAATGTATGTGCTTTTCTGGTGGCAACTGGCAATTCACTGAAGCCAAATCCTTCCATGGGAGCAGATGTAGGACCTTCAGCAAGGACAACACTTGGAGGGAGACATGGTCAGCGTTGCAGGCTCACTCACTGATACGATCAACTCTGCTTCAAGCGGCTGCTCTGCTGTAGTTTGGACCAAAATTTTGGTCTCCTAGTATCTCAGGGGAGTGTTTGACCTGCAGGGCTGGTCTGAGGTTTGTTTCATAGAATCATAAAATCATAGAATGGTTTAGGTTGGAAAGGACCTTGAAGATCATCGAGTTCCAACCCCCCTGCCATAGGCAGGGACACCTCCCACTAGACCAGGCTGCCCAAGGCCACGTCCAGCCTGGCCTTGAACACCTCCAGGGATGGGGCCTCAACAACCTCTCTGGGCAACCTGTTCCAGTGCCTTACCACCCTCAAAGTGAAAAACTTCTTCCTAATGTTCAATCTAAACCTGCCCTCTTCCAGTTTGAAGCCATTCCCCCTCGTCCTATCACTACATGCCCTAGTAAAAAGTCCTTCCCCAGCTCTCCTGTAGGCCCCCTTTAGGTACTGAAAGTCCGCAATAAGATCTCCCCGGAGCCTTCTCTTCTCCAGGCTGAACAGCCCCAACTCTCTCAGCCTCTCCTCATAGGAGAGGTGCTCCAGCCCTCGGATCATCCTCGTGGCTCTCCTCTGGACATGGTCCAGCAGGTCCATGTCCTTCTTACGTTGGGGACTCCAGAGCTGGATGCAGTACTCCAGGTGGGGCCTCACAAGAGTGGAGTAGTCCCTCTGTCTCTCTTTCCTGTCCTGCAGTGGCGTACAACTAACTGTTATGGTACCGTGAATGAGAAGCCTCCTGTATTTTTACGCAGAAGGGAAAAAAACACCCAACCCAACCAAACCTTCCAAAAACTTTGTAAGGTATGGAGGTGTGTTTGCTGCACTGCAGAGCAGAAGCAGATTTTTGAGAGCATAAAAGCACCTTTAGGTCAGAGAAATTGTTTTCTACGCAGCTCTGCTTATGAATTGTTTTCCAGGTACAAGGCAGCGCTGTGTCTCTGGGTACTCTGGGAATGCGGGCTCACTCTCAAAATGTTCTTTTCTGTAGGTTTTGTTTGCATGACTTTTCCTTGTATTTTGCAGTTGATTAGTTTAGATTGATGCAATTAGTGTAATTAAGTGTAATTATGAATTTTGGTGCAAATTCATGTAATCATATATTTATAATGTGTAATTAGGTAATTACAATATGTAATTTGCAATATAAAATGTAATGTCATTACACAATGCTGATTAAATTTCGTATAAAAAAAGATGTTCTGGGCACATGGAATGGATAATCTCAAAAGTCCATTCTTTTGGAATATCTTTAGGAACTGCTTTCCAAATGACCCAACCCCTACTATTTCCCATATGGAACTGGGACCCTGTAAAAATCTGATTTTATAAAGCAAAAATATTTCCTCATCTCACTGTGGCCAGCTGAAAGAATGCCCTCACCCTCCACCTGCGTTTTCCAACCTCTTTTCTGTGTACAGACTTCAAAAGACAGACAAAATAGAGCGCCAATAAACATGCCAACACTTAGCAGAAGCAGGAGGAAGAGCAGTCATGCAAAGTAACAAAGAAATTTATGTTTTGAAATTGTAGTGATTTGTGCTCTGTTTTATTGAATCTATTTTTCTATGCAATATTTAATCTCTGAGCAGAGTATTTAAAATGCAGCAATTAAATGCCTTTATATGTTGATGCATCTCTGAGGACCAAAGATGAAGTAAATGGATTTTGCTTGTGGATACTTTGAGGAAGTCTTCTGGGAAATGAAATCTCCATTTCAGCAGCAGCAGTAAATATTAGCAGAACACCTTCATGATTGCCATGACAGCTTAAGGCTGCAGCAGGGACACCCGTGGGTATGTCTACAAAGTCCTCTGTGGTGTGTTCAGAGAGGCTGTTCATGCCTGTGGATGAGGCCTAAATAAATGGAGCCTGTTGTGTTTGCTAAGCATCTTCTCAAGATATTGAGGTCATTGGTCAATAGATGTGATGACAGAGCGAAAGGCCACGCCCACACAAACCTAGCAAACCGTCTGCATGTCCCAACCTATTAGCATAGGAAAACCCATCTCCTAGGATTTTAGAATAACCCGGTAAGCATTTCTCTCCATTGGCAGGACAAAAAGGTCCTTTAAAAATACTCAAATCTCACATTAGGGTATCTTAGTCCACTATGCTCCAAAGTTATAGCAGATTTCTCAACCATCTAAGCAAATACTTATTCTTGTCTGGGCTGACTCACAGCCCCACTTCTGCTGAGCCGTGGAGCTACAAAGCACAACAGGCTGAAGCTCCTTGTTTTCTTGGAGCAAATGTGACTCAACGTTTATTTCAGTCAGGTTATCCCCCAGTTCATGGGAAATAAGTGAGAAGACAACCAGGCACTATAAAATTTAATTTTTAGTGCAATGTCACTGGCTAGAACAGCCACAAGGGGAGACTGTGTCCTCCACGCAGTAAAACAACGTCTTCTCCAACACTGTAGATGTTCTGTAGCTAAGGAGTAAAGTATTTCTTGAGCCCCAAAAGGGGTCGGAGCTATGAGCTGCTTCTCAGAGTCTTGAGGGACTTCGGTCACTGGCCAGCTTCTGGTGCCAGGCCGTCGATATAAATCAGGGTATATCAGTGAAACTTCATACGTGTTAAAAATGATGTGAACTCCAAACAGGCACGCAGCCAGCGGCTGAGTTTGAAGAAGGGCCGTGTCGTGCCCTGCTCTGTGTTGGCAGGGTTCCACTGCAATCAATGCCTTTGCACAGCTAACACCTTCCTGAGCTCCAGCTTAGCTTCAAACTAAGTCTAACCTGACTACAAATCCTGCTTGGTTTGCCAAGGAAAATAAGGCTGAACTTTCCAACAATTGCATTAAGAACCATCCTGAAGAAATAGCTTTCCACATTGATTTCCAAACAGTTTGATCTTCTCTACCCTCGAAACAGGGTTTTGAGCAGAATCTAGGCTTGCCTTCTATTAGGGTTGAAAATGAAGTATGAACAGGGCCATAAGCAGAGCATAAGAACTGCTGAAAACAGAGGGAAACTCTGGGCCACTCTGGTCCACGAAACTCTTTGGAAAAATAAGTTAATTCACTGACTGACTTGTTCACAAAACTCTCACTGATGCATAAGGAATTTGTGCTATCGGTTTCCGTTAATGCCTGTGAAGACTAACCATGAAAATATCCTCTGCGCAGATGGGAGAATAAATTGTGTAGCTCTGCTATGAGATAAATGTGGATGTTACCAAATAAAGAACAGGTTTGTGCATAGATCCTGTAAAAACCGGTCTGTGATGTCTGGCTGTGAAGCAAGTCAAAGCCCAGCAAGGCAAGTCAAAGGGAGATAGTTTAGATCTAAAAAGGGTTAGGTGCCTGGGGAGGATTTGGAATAAAAATAAATACACATAATTGAAATAAAGGGGAAAAGCACATCTTTTGACAGCAGAGGTATATGTTAAGATAGGAACTACCAAAAGCAGGAATTGCTTTTTCAAGATACATTAGAGTCCTTCAAAATGTCTGTAAAGGAAATAAGATTATCAGGACGGCTTTATCATTAGAAGAAAAGGAATATTAAAAGACCTCGGTTTGATCTGAATAAAAAAAGATAAATTTCAAGTAAACTGGCATGGAGTTTATCCATGGTTGGGTTTTCAGTAATAAAGTCAGTGAGGGAATAAGCTGTGTGATTTACAGGCAGTAAGCTTCTGTAAAATTTACAAACTGCTCTTATAAAATGTCACCTTTTATGATGCATTCCACTCAGCCTGCATACATAAAGGGCACTGCAATGGAAAGAGTAGCGAAGGCAAAGCGGTCTCTTCTGTCCTACCTAGCTTTTACAGCAGTAGCAGAGATCTCTCATCGGATGACCCTGCTGCTGGGTTTTTTTCTCGTTAATTTTCCTGTTTGTGTAGGCACACCGCTGGCCTTGCCATTACTAACAGAAAATTTAGGCTTGTTTAAATGAGACAGCTTTTTTCAAANTTGATTTAATTGCTTGGTCTACAGCTGTGCAACCCTTAGGCAACCAGAACCAAAATTAACTTTTTTCCTGAAGCTCTGAGTTTCTGTGGAAGTTAAGCATCCGTTGGCCTTGAGAACTGAACACCCACTTCCAACATGACTAGTTAAATCTATAAAACCTCTGAGAATCGCCCCCCTGCCCCAGGGTGTGTCAAGTGTGTTAGAAGGTGGTGCTGGCTTTGCTGGAAGGGTGACTAGGTATTTCTGAGTGCATCTTTTGGACAAGTCTGAGTGTCCTGGATGGCCATCATTCTGGCTGGTGTTTTCGGGTTTCAGGTCAACTGGCCAGGAGGTGTCCAGGCTGGGCTCCTCAGCCAGGTGATCTACGGTGACTGAGCTCCTTTGGAGTCATAGCCCAGTGTCTGCTTACTGCCGAAGCCACCCGTGCAAACTGAGTCCTGCTCACGTTCCTCTTATTTCCTGTGTTGATTGAGGGGGTAATTCCTGCGCGGTGCTTCACGTCCAGCTGAAAGTTCAAAAGTAATTTTAGTGGGCTCTTTGCAGTCCAGCATGATTGACACAGTTGCCTCTGATCCAAGTGGAAAGTCCTAATATTCTTCTTCTTTCAGCGCTAGCAAAAAAGAAATACACTTTGAATTAAGATTTTAACAGGGCTGTGTTCTGGAAGTTCAGCAAAATAAATCAATAATGGTGGTGATAAAACTGCAGTTTAATGGTAGCTGCTATAGTAAAACAACAGTCGGTGTACAGCCATTTTACCACCCTATGGCCATGGTTTCTACAGTTTATTCCGACAGATTTATTGTTGCCTTCATTTAATAATCTACTTCTCTTTAGCACAACCAGCATCATTATAAGTTTAAAATAAGGTCCTTATAAGTTTACTGCGCACAAAATAATAGGTTTTATATCTACTGCCTAGCTGGCAAAATACTTAAATTCAAACTGTTCATAAACAGAACAACAAATAAATACAGTTTAGGAACCATCTCTTTTGGTGGAAATTGGATGAGCCTCATCGACTTCAGCAGAGAAGTGCGTCTGAGAGCATGCAGGATGGTGAATCTGGTGGCTACAAACCTGCCAGTAAAATCCAAGAGTCGCGTGTTGTGCAATGGGTTGCAACCAGCAAGCTGGTTGTGTTCCTTAAAAAGTTGTATTTCAGTAATTCAGCACTGGAAAGTAGGAGAGTACAGGACATTTTGGAGCATCTTGGAGGGAATAATTTCATGTTAAGTCTATAAAGCAAAATGCAGGCTAAGTGTCATGCTAGTACAACTCTGCTTCTGATGTTAAGGACCAAAGCGTGGGATCATTTTTCATCACTGACTTTTGTGGAAATACTTTGACTTGTGGCAGGTTGAGTCACATGTGAGTTAGAGTGTTATATAGCCAGGGCCTTGCATGCAAGAGTTACAGTGAATAAATGCAGTAAAATCAAGTGGTATTAAAAAACCAAAACAAAACAAAACAAGAAAAAAAATAATGGGAAGGTGCCGTGGCTTTACATGTCGAATGAAAACTTCAGTGTTATGTGTTCCTTTCATTGATCATAGAATCATAGAATCATAGAATGGTTTAGGTTGGAAAGGACCTTGAAGATCATCGAGTTCCAACCCCCCTGCCATAGGCAGGGACACCTCCCACTAGACCAGGTTGCCCAAGGCCACGTCCAGCCTGGCCTTGAACACCTCCAGGGATTATCAATGCTAACTTTCTGGGCGGTGAAACTGATCTAAGGCTGGACCGTTCAGGCTGTCACGCACACACAGAGAGTGCTTTTTCTCACACCACGCGTCTGGCGCTGTGCTATTGCCTTGCTATGCAAAAACATAGTGGGTAAGAGATCAGACTCAGTGAGTGCTGTGTCTGACCCGAGCCAACAGCAACACATGGGAAAAGATGTGCTGAGTGAGGGAGGTGGCAAAGTTTGGAGGCAGAGAGGTCCCGGAGAAAGAAAATTGAGTGTACCTCTTGACAGGCATTTTCAGTTGGCTTTTCTTCCTGCAACATGGTTTTTTCCTTATGCCAGCTGGAGTTTGAGCTTTTATGATCTGTTTTTGGGTTTTTTTTTTCCTGGCCTGTGGATTTGAGTGTGATCACTGAAAGCCAGAAACATGTTAAGTCTTGTAAAAGCACTTACAGCAATTTGTGCAGGAGCCAGGTGAGCTTATAAAGCACAAGATTAATATCACCACTCCACAGATTAAGTGACTTAAATCAGGACTGCAATGAGACTCTGTGTCAGGACTAAAAATAGAGGACGTGCCTACGAGTCCCTTTTGCATGAAGCCACACCACTCTATGAGTGTGCATGTCTGCTCCTGTTGAAATCAATCCCAGCACTTCCACTGACTTTAATGCATCATAACAGGCCATGAGCACCTGTTCCTTCAGGTCTGTCTCCCACACTAATACCCAGTTTGGATTTCCTTCTGCAACATATGTAAAGTGCTTGGTAGTAAAATATTTGAACAAATCCAACATTTTTTTTTTCCATAGAATTACTTAAATCAAGGATGCGTAGATCAATAGAATTATATTATTTCATCATCCAATACAAAATGTTGGCACTTCAGAACACCAAACATTTTGTACAAATAGATGCTGTACTCAGTTAGAAAGGCAAAGAAAAATCTTAGCATCTGTTCAACTGTTTCCTCTGAGTGTAGAATCGCTGTACCAAAAATCTTTGGACCATGGCTAACCTCTGTTAGCTGTAGAGGACCTGGCACATGCCTTTTTAGAATCAAGTGTTTTTTCTTCCTCATTTCTGCTAGTTTGAGGATTAAATAACATTCAGTTGTACCAGAAAGTTGGACCTGAAACTTATTTCTGTACTATTGTGGACTGCAGTGTTTGTGGTTTGAATGGACACAACATTTTTAGGTGTGATAGAATCACGTGTCTGACATAATTTCTTTCTTTTCTCCTGCTTATCGTAGTATTTTTAAGTCCCTTTCCCGCAAAAGGAAAAGTCAGAGAATTGGGTCGCCTGTCCAAATCTGGAGAATCACCTTTCCCTGCAACATGTACATGCCTGCATTCTATTTTTCCACCAGCTTCTCAAGATCTTCAATGCAGAGAAGAGGGGTGTTCAAGCAATGAGCAGACATTCGGTAGTCCCGTTTTCCTCATTGTTCACTGTGCAGCCCCAGGAATTATTTGCACACACCATTCAAAACTTACTTAGAAGACAATTGTTAATTTCCTCCTGAGCACGTTCATTGCTACAGTGCCTAAATGCTTCACAAATATTAATGTGCTTTTTTATTTTAATACCATTCACCAGGACGTGTATTAACTCCGTTTTAGTGATCAGGAACTATGACATGGGGATAGAGGTTAAAAATATCCCTGTCTGCATATCCAGATGGAGGCACGGGGGTCTGATTTTCAGCACACCCAGGACTAACCCAGCATGTTGCTCTTTGCTGGAGCTGCACAAGCTCCAGCCTCCTGCCAGCAGGACGCCTGTGCCTTGCGAGGCGCCCACGGTGCCCGCAGTGCCAACCCCACCGAAGTCCTGTGTGGCAGGAGTGGGGAGGGAGCGCGTCCTTTCAGGGGCAGGGAGACTGTAGCGCTGCTGGGTCTGGAAATCGAGCGTCGAGCTGCCTTGAGCTTGTATCGTCTGGCTATGACTTCTGCCACGAGCCAGGATTTCTGGCACAGTTTAAAGGTAGCCCAGCTCTTTTTTTTCCACAGGGCAGCGTTGCTTGCCATGGCACACAGTCATCCCACCGCCTCGCAGCACTTCAGACTGTCTCAATTAATCTATACAACTAGTTTGATTTTCTTGAAGACTCACAGATGCGCAGAAGCAGCAAGGTTGCACCCTCTGGGTATAAAAAGAGCTGTTAATTAATAATTGGATGTCTCAGCTATTTAGATGGTAGGATGTGATTTGTGGCTTTGAATACATTTCTCCAAGTTCAGATTTCAATACGATTCTCATGAGTTCAAAATTGCTTTGAACACTTCTGAGGGACTGGGCTGTGACGAGGGTCCGTGCCAGCAGTCCTGTCGCGTCTGTACAACTGTGCTAAGAACACGGGGAGATTCCTCTGTCTGCAGCTCTCGGGGTTGGTTGGTTAAGCCAACGATGCAGGTGTAAATGCTGCGCATTCTCATGCAGCCGTAGCTGAAATATGTAGGTGGAGATCATCTCACAGCTTCATGAATCACCATCTCTTTTGCAGGAGAATGAGGGATTAACTGTCTCTGGGGACCCCCGTTACTTCGGTACCTTGACGTTGCAGTACTGTGTAGCTGCTCGGTTTTCATCTCAGCTTTGGAGCCCAGCTCCAGATAAGGCTGGGATAATCTAAGAATATTTGAGAGGAATGGAAATTAATATAGCACGCCCTGGAGAGCCTGCATTTGGCATGCCATGGATCAAGGTACCTGCACGTGACCTTGGAGACTGTGCAAATAGTTTCTATAATTAGGTACGTCTTGCTGGTAGATTGGCTCTCGAAGCAGCATGCTGGAATGACAAGAGTGCCCCTTGCTAAGTGTCTTCTTGTCATACGGTGTTCAGCGCTCAGTGAGTATCTCTTGTTGTCTAGCTCCCCCAAAACCACTGCAAAAACCTTTCCCGAATTAACAGCCTGAACACTGCTGAAATCGTAAAGAAAACCACCGGCTAATGTGGTTATTACAGGACAGTGGGCTGCAGAAAATCTAGAGACTGGATTCTCCCGGGGTTGATACCCCTCTGGAAGAAATCTCCCCATCAGACTTGCTGCTCAAGACTTGGCATAATAAAACTTGTAAAGTATAAGATCCATTTTTGCAAGTTTCACACAAATTTGCACAAGAGCTTAGAGAAGGCTTTGAATATTGTATTATGGAACAAAAGTGAGGAAAAATGAGGTTCATATTAGAGATGCATTTTTTCCTAGATTCTGCTGCTTACAGGAGTTTCCTCGACAATAGTTGCTCGTGTAGACCAACACATATTCTCACCAGCCACCAACCCAAGGTGGGTTTCAGACTGCAAAATCAAGACGAATCACAGCAGCAGGTGGGATGGCCTCAGGCCAGTTTCTGTAGTCCAGCGAGCCTCCTGCTGGCTCTGAAGTCATTTTTGGGAGACTTTGAATGCCTTACGCAGAGGGTANCGCTTTTTTTTTTTATACCATTCACCAGGATGCGTATTAACTCTGTTTTAGTGATCAGGAACTATGACATGGGGATAGAGGTTAAAAATATCCCTGTCTGCATATCCAGACGGAGGCACGGGGGTCTGATTTTCAGCACACCCAGGACTAATCCAGCACGTTGCTGTTAGCTGGAGCTGCACAAGCTCCAGCCTCCTGCCAGCAGGACGCCTGTGCCTTGCGAGGCGCCCACGGTGCCCGCAGTGCCAACCCCACCGAAGTCCTGTGTGGCAGGAGTGGGGAGGGAGCGCGTCCTTTCAGGGGCAGGGAGACTGTAGCGCTGCTGGGTCTGGAAATCGAGCGTCGAGCTGCCTTGAGCTTGTATCGTCTGGCTATGACTTCTGCCACGAGCCAGGATTTCTGGCACAGTTTAAAGGTAGCCCAGCTCTTTTTTTTCCACAGGGCAGCGTTGCTTGCCATGGCACACAGTCATCCCACCGCCTCGCAGCACTTCAGACTGTCTCAATTAATCTATACAACTAGTTTGATTTTCTTGAAGACTCACAGATGCGCAGAAGCAGCAAGGTTGCACCCTCTGGGTATAAAAAGAGCTGTTAATTAATAATTGGATGTCTCAGCTATTTAGATGGTAGGATGTGATTTGTGGCTTTGAATACATTTCTCCAAGTTCAGATTTCAATACGATTCTCATGAGTTCAAAATTGCTTTGAACACTTCTGAGGGACTGGGCTGTGACGAGGGTCCGTGCCAGCAGTCCTGTCGCGTCTGTACAACTGTGCTAAGAACACGGGGAGATTCCTCTGTCTGCAGCTCTCGGGGTTGGTTGGTTAAGCCAACGATGCAGGTGTAAATGCTGCGCATCCTCATGCAGCCGTAGCTGAAATATGTAGGTGGAGATCATCTCACAGCTTCATGAATCACCATCTCTTTTGCAGGAGAATGAGGGATTAACTGTCTCTGGGGACCCCCGTTACTTCGGTACCTTGACGTTGCAGTACTGTGTAGCTGCTCGGTTTTCATCTCAGCTTTGGAGCCCAGCTCCAGATAAGGCTGGGATAATCTAAGAATATTTGNCATGAATCACCTTTTGCAGGAGAATGAGGGATTAACTGTCTCTGGGGACCCCCGTTACTTCGGTACCTTGACGTTGCAGTACTGTGTAGCTGCTCGGTTTTCATCTCAGCTTTGGAGCCCAGCTCCAGATAAGGCTGGGATAATCTAAGAATATTTGAGAGGAATGGAAATTAATATAGCACGCCCTGGAGAGCCTGCATTTGGCATGCCATGGATCAAGGTACCTGCACGTGACCTTGGAGACTGTGCAAATAGTTTCTATAATTAGGTACGTCTTGCTGGTAGATTGGCTCTCGAAGCAGCATGCTGGAATGACAAGAGTGCCCCTTGCTAAGTGTCTTCTTGTCATACGGTGTTCAGCGCTCAGTGAGTATCTCTTGTTGTCTAGCTCCCCCAAAACCACTGCAAAAACCTTTCCCGAATTAACAGCCTGAACACTGCTGAAATCGTAAAGAAAACCACCGGCTAATGTGGTTATTACAGGACAGTGGGCTGCAGAAAATCTAGAGACTGGATTCTCCCGGGGTTGATACCCCTCTGGAAGAAATCTCCCCATCAGACTTGCTGCTCAAGACTTGGCATAATAAAACTTGTAAAGTATAAGATCCATTTTTGCAAGTTTCACACAAATTTGCACAAGAGCTTAGAGAAGGCTTTGAATATTGTATTATGGAACAAAAGTGAGGAAAAATGAGGTTCATATTAGAGATGCATTTTTTCCTAGATTCTGCTGCTTACAGGAGTTTCCTCGACAATAGTTGCTCGTGTAGACCAACACATATTCTCACCAGCCACCAACCCAAGGTGGGTTTCAGACTGCAAAATCAAGACGAATCACAGCAGCAGGTGGGATGGCCTCAGGCCAGTTTCTGTAGTCCAGCGAGCCTCCTGCTGGCTCTGAAGTCATTTTTGGGAGACTTTGAATGCCTTACGCAGAGGGTATATTAAATATGCCTTAGAGGAGGAAAGGAGAAAGGCTGAATTATTGAGACCTGTAGAAATAATATTCAAATGTCTAAGGAGTGCTCCAGTGTCCTGAATCGAACCAGAGGAGTAGATCAATTTTATCATGGCCGATGGGTATCAGACATCAGCTAATAGTAACTCTGTCTTCTACACAGGGAGGTAATTTTCTTAGCTTAGAAGAAGGGGGGGGTGGAACTACCTTGACAGCAATATTTTGCACAGGGTGGCAAGACTGCTTGCTAAGGGGATTTAAAAAACCCACAAAATTCTGTGACCATCCCTTCTCCAAAGGAATAAGATGGATGAGGGGTTAAGGTGCCTTAGGAAATTGACTGGTGGCTCTGAAGATATTATGAGAACCTCTGTCTCAGATATAATCTATTCAAGAGGTAAGCACTTTTTTTTCCCCCCAAGAATGGGCTTTTGCTAAGCTTTCATCCTAACCAGTGGAAGGAATGGATGTTTCTATTAGTGACAAAGAAGTTAGTCAAGTGGTTGTTGAGTTGCCATCCGGGACAAGAATTTGGACCGAACTTGTGAACAGAGACAGCTTCTGAAAGGACACATCAGTGTCTGAGAAGTTAAAAACATAGGGGAGATAGACACTGAGATGACAAACCAGTATTTCTAACACAAAGCAATTATTGCTAAAACAGAAATAATAAAGGTCAAAAATCAATTTTTGAGACCCTGAGACTGGCAGCCTTGTGCCTGTGACTACAAAAGGGTTCTGCACCTATTTCCTCTCTTTCATTTTTCAGGGTTAGAGGTGGTTACTACCACAGAGGCAATAAGTGGACACTTGCATGCAGTTGCACAGAAAAAATATGGATTCACTGTGGAAGATTTTCATCTTTCATGACTTTTCTAGTGAGTTACAATCCAGAAAGATTGATTAGATTAAGGAGAGAGAGGAATACTAATGAGGATCAGCTCTGGCAGGTGGTTCAATTTGGGATGCATTTTGAGGGCCAGCCCTCAAACCAAGAATATCCCATTGAGTTTCAGCACTGGGGAAGAAAGATCCATCTTCTGCAGGACGTGGTAAAGTGGGTTCGTTCTGTAGTACAGATGTTAGTACAGATGTAGTACAGACTGTTAAAACAACCTGTCCCCCCCAGTGTTAGGAGTGCAGGTAGCATCTGGAAACGTACCCAGGTGGCAGCTCACAGAGACAGGAGCAGAGACGTGGCGGTTCTCCTGTTGTTCCAGCCCACCTGTATGGTGGGTAAGTAAGTGTCTTCTGCTCCAAATGGGCTTGTCAAATGGCACCATACGCATTTCAAGCCACAGTCAGTGCCAGGGGATATGCATGTGAAAACACGAGACACGGTACCTTTGGTAGCGATAGGTGGAGACATGTCTGGCTGACAATCCTGTTCTGTCATCAGGACTTGCTGAAAAGCGTGTTGTGCCCATGTTGTTGGAACAGATTACATGGCATTAGCACCCTCACATTTTTGCAGCCATGACACTGCTGAAATGAGAGGGTTTTTCTGTTAATGTATTCCTCAATTACACATATTTGCCAGTCTGAGTTAACTGCCTGTAGATTTTGTGTTGATTTCAGACAGTTCAGCCTCCCTGTTTCTTGTTACCGTTGTGTAACAGAATAGCTACCTTAACCTATGTTGTTTCTGGCTTCTGGT
>VUYV01000511.1:304318-330604 GCA_008711295.1 Anarhynchus alexandrinus
TGAGACTCTGTGTCAGGACTAAAAATAGAGGACGTGCCTACGAGTCCCTTTTGCATGAAGCCACACCACTCTATGAGTGTGCATGTCTGCTCCTGTTGAAATCAATCCCAGCACTTCCACTGACTTTAATGCATCATAACAGGCCATGAGCACCTGTTCCTTCAGGTCTGTCTCCCACACTAATACCCAGTTTGGATTTCCTTCTGCAACATATGTAAAGTGCTTGGTAGTAAAATATTTGAACAAATCCAACATTTTTTTTTTCCATAGAATTACTTAAATCAAGGATGCGTAGATCAATAGAATTATATTATTTCATCATCCAATACAAAAAGTTGGCACTTCAGAACACCAAACATTTTGTACAAATAGATGCTGTACTCAGTTAGAAAGGCAAAGAAAAATCTTAGCATCTGTTCAACTGTTTCCTCTGAGTGTAGAATGGCTGTACCAAAAATCTTTGGACCACGGCTAACCTCTGTTAGCTGTAGAGGACCTGGCACATGCCTTTTTAGAATCAAGTGTTTTTTCTTCCTCATTTCTGTTAGTTTGAGGATTAAATAACATTCAGTTGTACCAGAAAGTTGGACCTGAATCTTATTTCTGTATTACTGTGGACCGCAGTGTTTGTGGTTTGAATGGATGCAACATTTTTAGGTGTGATGGAATCACGTGTCTGATATAATTTCTTTCTTTTCTCCTGCTTATCTTAGTATTTTTAAGTCCCTTTCCCGCAAAAGGAAAAGTCAGAGAATTGGGTCGCCTGTCCAAATCTGGAGAATCACCTTTCCCTGCAACATGTACATGCCTGCATTCTATTTTTCCACCAGCTTCTCAAGATCTTCAATGCAGAGAAGAGGGGTGTTCAAGCAATGAGCAGACATTCGGTAGTCCCGTTTTCCTCATTGTTCACTGTGCAGCCCCAGGAATTATTTGCACACACCATTCAAAACTTACTTAGAAGACAATTGTTAATTTCCTCCTGAGCACGTTCATTGCTACAGTGCCTAAATGCTTCACAAATATTAATGTGCTTTTTTATTTTAATACCATTCACCAGGACGTGTATTAACTCCGTTTTAGTGATCAGGAACTATGACATGGGGATAGAGGTTAAAAATATCCCTGTCTGCATATCCAGATGGAGGCACGGGGGTCTGATTTTCAGCACACCCAGGACTAACCCAGCATGTTGCTCTTTGCTGGAGCTGCACAAGCTCCAGCCTCCTGCCAGCAGGACGCCTGTGCCTTGCGAGGCGCCCACGGTGCCCGCAGTGCCAACCCCACCGAAGTCCTGTGTGGCAGGAGTGGGGAGGGAGCGCGTCCTTTCAGGGGCAGGGAGACTGTAGTGCTGCTGGGTCTGGAAATCGAGCGTCGAGCTGCCTTGAGCTTGTATCGTCTGGCTATGACTTCTGCCACGAGCCAGGATTTCTGGCACAGTTTAAAGGTAGCCCAGCTCTTTTTTTTCCACAGGGCAGCGTTGCTTGCCATGGCACACAGTCATCCCACCGCCTCGCAGCACTTCAGACTGTCTCAATTAATCTATACAACTAGTTTGATTTTCTTGAAGACTCACAGATGCGCAGAAGCAGCAAGGTTGCACCCTCTGGGTATAAAAAGAGCTGTTAATTAATAATTGGATGTCTCAGCTATTTAGATGGTAGGATGTGATTTGTGGCTTTGAATACATTTCTCCAAGTTCAGATTTCAATACGATTCTCATGAGTTCAAAATTGCTTTGAACACTTCTGAGGGACTGGGCTGTGACGAGGGTCCGTGCCAGCAGTCCTGTCGCGTCTGTACAACTGTGCTAAGAACACGGGGAGATTCCTCTGTCTGCAGCTCTCGGGGTTGGTTGGTTAAGCCAACGATGCAGGTGTAAATGCTGCGCATTCTCATGCAGCCGTAGCTGAAATATGTAGGTGGAGATCATCTCACAGCTTCATGAATCACCATCTCTTTTGCAGGAGAATGAGGGATTAACTGTCTCTGGGGACCCCCGTTACTTTGGTATCTTGACGTTGCAGTACTGTGTAGCTGCTCGGTTTTCATCTCAGCTTTGGAGCCCAGCTCCAGATAAGGCTGGGATAATCTAAGAATATTTAAGAGGAATGGAAATTAATATAGTGGGCCCTGGAGCGCCTGCATTCGGCATGCCATGGATCAAGGTACCTCCACGTGACCTTGGAGACTGTGCAAATAGTTTCTATAATTAGGTATGTCTTGCTGGTAGATTGGCTCTCGAAGCAGCATGCTGGAATGACAAGAGTGCCCCTTGCTAAGTGTCTTCTTGTCATATGGTGTTCAGCGCTCAGTGAGTATCTCCTGTTGTCTAGCTCCCCCAAAACCACTGCAAAAACCTTTCCCGAATTAACAGCCTGAACACTGCTGAAATCGTAAAGAAAGCCACCGGCTAACGTGGTTATTACAGGACTGTGGGCTGCAGAAAATCTAGAGACTGGATTCTCCCGGGGTTGATACCCCTCTGGAAGAAATCTCCCCATCAGACTTGCTGCTCAAGACTTGGCATAATAAAACTTGTAAAGTATAAGATCCATTTTTGCAAGTTTCACACAAATTTGCACAAGAGCTTAGAGAAGGCTTTGAATATTGTATTATGGAACAAAAGTGAGGAAAAATGAGGTTCATATTAGAGATGCATTTTTTCCTAGATTCTGCTGCTTACAGGAGTTTCCTCGACAATAGTTGCTCGTGTAGACCAACACATATTCTCACCAGCCACCAACCCAAGGTGGGTTTCAGACTGCAAAATCAAGACGAATCACAGCAGCAGGTGGGATGGCCTCAGGCCAGTTTCTGTAGTCCAGCGAGCCTCCTGCTGGCTCTGAAGTCATTTTTGGGAGACTTTGAATGCCTTACGCAGAGGGTATATTAAATATGCCTTAGAGGAGGAAAGGAGAAAGGCTGAATTATTGAGACCTGTAGAAATAATATTCAAATGTCTAAGGAGTGCTCCAGTGTCCTGAATCGAACCAGAGGAGTAGATCAATTTTATCATGGCCGATGGGTATCAGACATCAGCTAATAGTAACTCTGTCTTCTACACAGGGAGGTAATTTTCTTAGCTTAGAAGAAGGGGGGGGCGGAACTACCTTGACAGCAATATTTTGCACAGGGTGGCAAGACTGCTTGCTAAGGGGATTTAAAAAACCCACAAAATTCTGTGACCATCCCTTCTCCAAAGGAATAAGATGGATGAGGGGTTAAGGTGCCTTAGGAAATTGACTGGTGGCTCTGAAGATATTATGAGAACCTCTGTCTCAGATATAATCTATTCAAGAGGTAAGCACTTTTTTTTCCCCCCAAGAATGGGCTTTTGCTAAGCTTTCATCCTAACCAGTGGAAGGAATGGATGTTTCTATTAGTGACAAAGAAGTTAGTCAAGTGGTTGTTGAGTTGCCATCCGGGACAAGAATTTGGACCGAACTTGTGAACAGAGACAGCTTCTGAAAGGACACATCAGTGTCTGAGAAGTTAAAAACATAGGGGAGATAGACACTGGGATGACAAACCAGTATTTCTAACACAAAGCAATTATTGCTAAAACAGAAATAATAAAGGTCAAAAATCAATTTTTGAGACCCTGAGACTGGCAGCCTTGTGCCTGTGACTACAAAAGGGTTCTGCACCTATTTCCTCTCTTTCATTTTTCAGGGTTAGAGGTGGTTACTACCACAGAGGCAATAAGTGGACACTTGCATGCAGTTGCACAGAAAAAATATGGATTCACTGTGGAGGCTTTTCATCTTTCATGACTTTTCTAGTGAGTTACAATCCAGAAAGATTGATTAGATTAAGGAGAGCGAGGAATACTAATGAGGATCAGCTCTGGCAGGTGGTTCAATTTGGGATGCATTTTGAGGGCCAGCCCTCAAACCAAGAATATCCCATTGAGTTTCAGCACTGGGGAAGAAAGATCCATCTTCTGCAGGACGTGGTAAAGTGGGTTCGTTCTGTAGTACAGATGTTAGTACAGATGTAGTACAGACTGTTAAAACAACCTGTCCCCCCCAGTGTTAGGAGTGCAGGTAGCGTCTGGAAACGTACCCAGGTGGCAGCTCACAGAGACAGGAGCAGAGACATGGCGGTTCTCCTGTTGTTCCAGCCCACCTGTATGGTGGGTAAATAAGTGTCTTCTGCTCCAAATGGGCTTGTCAAATGGCACCATACGCATTTCAAGCCACAGTCAGTGCCAGGGGATATGCATGTGAAAACACCAGACACGGTACCTTTGGTAGCGATAGGTGGAGACATGTCTGGCTGACAATCCTGTTCTGTCATCAGGACTTGCTGAAAAGCGTGTTGTGCCCATGTTGTTGGAACAGATTACATGGCATTAGCACCCTCACATTTTTGCAGCCATGACACTGCTGAAATGAGAGGGTTTTTCTGTTAATGTATTCCTCAATTACACATATTTGCCAGTCTGAGTTAACTGCCTGTAGATTTTGTGTTGATTTCAGACAGTTCAGCCTCCCTGTTTCTTGTTACCGTTGTGTAACAGAATAGCTACCTTAACCTATGTTGTTTCTGGCTTCTGGTTGGGTAATTTAAAATTCTTAAATGGGAGATTGGGAGATAGCATTTGCTAAATAATTAATCACATATACTCTTGTTTGCAGGCTGAATTTTTTTCTTGTGGGGATACATAGATACTTGCATGAAGAAAAATCCTTTCGCACAAATCTGTGCAGACAAAACTTTGTTGCAGCCAATATTAAACATCGTGGGAAATCAACATGGCTGCAATGAATAGCTGTTAAGAATACAAATGAGCGTGCTTAAAAATTCTTGGGTTATCTAAATTTCAAGCTGAATGCAGCAGCAATCCTCAAAGAATGATTTTTTTTTAATAAATAATTCACTGTGAGCACAAAGCCTGCATTTTATTTCTATTTAGCTTTGGATTCCTCAAGTTTATTTTTGTGGTATATGGGAGATGTGGAAGCATATCGTTGGCCGTGTCTTTGCAAGCAGGGATGTAATTCTGGGAGTGGTGGGGGAGCTTGGCTCATGCCGTGATTTCTGCCACAGAGCTTGAACCGTGACGCAGCCTCTGGTATCCTCTTCTCTCTACTCATCCCCGAAAAAGGCAGAAAACGAGAAGGATATTGTACGAACGGGGCAGGGATGCCAAGGACTTTCTCGTACCCTGCAATCCGGGCAATGCTACCAGCAGCCCCACTGAAGGCAGACAACGACGGCTCTGAACAGCTCTGGGGAAGAGCTCAGGTTGCATCCCACCCCACCGAAATGTGCAGCGAACCTTACAGTAAAACAGACAAGCAAACCTCGAAAAGGGAAGCAACACGCCGCCCTCGCTCAAAGAGCCTGTCTCGTAAAAGGGACTTTAAATGCCTTTGGGAGTTTTTACTACTGCTCCAACTTACAATTCTCTTCACATATCGCTTCAGTCCCTAAATAGTGTCTTAGAGCTCTAAAAATCAGAACCCCCTAGACCTCCTGCTAGCATAATAAGATTTGTTTCCTGCTTATTCGAGTGTGCCTGTGCGTGTTTAGAGAATTGGGGCTGGGAGCAGGGGGCAAAGGGAGACGATGGCAGGCTGAAGTACCCGTTTTCTAGCTGAACTGCTGGGAACACATAATTATAATCGGCGCCTAAAAATGTCAAAACAGCTTTCAGAAAGGCTTCCACTCTGTAGCAATAATTATTGCTATACAATCATGAGGAAACAGCATATCCAAGCACACTTGGTGTAGTTCACTTTGCGAGAACAGGTATATTCAAAGATTAAAAGAACAATAAATGGAGTTGTTCCTCTGAAGGAACTGAAATTCGTTTGAGCTGATTGGCTTGAATGCATGTTTGTCAAATACAGCTAATGTTCAGCTACACTGTAAATTGTGGACTACCATAGCTTGTGCGTACTGATGTTTCATGAAAAGGATGTGCTAATGCTACTTCTGCTTGATTTTATCAGTCATATTCAGCCTTATACTGAATGTTTATCTCATGGCGGACTGAACCTTTATAATTTAACATGTCTTTCCTTATTAAATGTAGATTTGGTTTGGCTCGTGGCAGAGGTGTGAGAACAGGTCAGGCAGGAAGCTATCTCGGAACCTGAAGGTTCAGGTTAAATTAACTTATTTTTAGGTTTTATCAAATTTAAGCTGTCTATCCTTTTTGCCTCTACTTATAGACCTGAAAAGATAGTGATCTGGGCTAATATTACAAGTCAGGGCTTTAAGCACCTCTTGCAACAACTGGGGTTTTGCTAACACCTAAAACATTTAATTAAAAGGTTGAGGGTTTATACAGCCCTCAAATCGGGAGACTGCTTCTAGTTTTTAATCACATTGATGAAGTAGTAATGAGAGAGTCCATGGGTGTTTATTTTCACTGTAATAAATATTTCTCCTGGGGGGTTCTTCTAGGGGCTCAGAAGCTGAGTGGGCTCCTCTAGGGTCTCAGCACTGAGTTTGGGTGAGTTTTTAAGTGCAATGACTGGGCTTAATCCTCATTCCTCCACCAGTATCTGTCAGCATTGATTGAAGCCTCCTGCCCCTTCCAAAGGGGCTATTACTCTGTGAAGAGACAGTGTCCGACTGCCTGAATCACTGCCATGCTATTTCTGCAACTCCTTTTTGGCCTGTATTTAAGTATCCTGACTGCTGAAATATCTTCTCATATTATGAACCAGTTGGGACTGGGACAAGGACTCCCTTCCTAAATGAGACCTGGGAGGTGTTTGGGTCAGCCCTGGCCAGAGATGAAACACTGGGAGAGAAGATCTGGTGGGCATTGCAAGGTGTTCACAAACAGCTATCATTTTCCAGGAGACAGGCTGAATAAGCGTATCCATCCTCTTGAGGACAGCCTGGGAAGCTGGTGAAGGGAACTGGTCCATCTAGAAAAGAACAAAATAACCTAGCCCTGGAGCTTTGGCTACAAAATGAAATATTCAATTTTTTTAAAAAAAATAATTGTTACTTAATATGATTTTGTCTGAAGTTTTCTCACATTGTTTCTGCTATTGGAGGAGGGTAAGTGGGAAAACTAGATTCTGTTCAAGGGTATGAGTTTGTCAGAAAGCCACTTGATGCGAGGGCATGTATCTAGGAAACTACTGAATTCCCTCTTTCTGGACTACAGCCTTTTACTACAGAGGAGGAAAAGCACTAAATGCAATTAGAATTTGGGGTTTTCATATGTGAGAACTAGGAATAAAAGGGGGCTGCAGAGAGGGACCAGACCGTACTGACTTTTCCTCCTTCAGTGCTGTCTTACCCTATGAGTCCTGCAGTATCTTGCTTCCAGAGGTGTGGCTCAGTTGTTCGATTTCTTGGGCTCATCATTGTGTGAACAAAACTTTGCAGGAGGTAACCCTAAAGGGGTTTGGTTTAGAGCATTACCTGCAATGGGTTGAGGAGAGTCAGAGATGGTCTCCAAACTGAGATAAAGAGTTTGGGATAAAAATGTAGCATTTTTTTTTTTTATAATTAACTTCTGATCTCATCCTTTTAAAGCATTTTAAACATCAACCCTAATGTTAATTGACTCACAGTTGGGTGGCATGATGAGCAGATGCCACTTACCTGTTCCTTGGCACCCCGAGCAGATACTACCTGCTTTCTACCAGGCATTATAAACGGATTCAACCTGTTCCTTGGCAGTGTGAGAGAAAAACACCTTCTGTATTCCCTGGCAAAATGTGGACGTGCCACTCGCCCTCTGCTTATTATCATAAGCAAAAGGCTGGCATGTACTTTCTGCCTCATATCAGCAGCAGAGATTGGAGATTGCTGTTTATTTCAGATGCACTCTCACCTTTAGATGCATATGAGGTCTCATTTTTTATGAACAATTAGTAGTGGAAGCAATCATCACAGCAATAACAGCCGTGCAGTATTTGTGCCTGGAAGCCCAGTCCCAGAACTGTTTATGAGGCTGCTGGATTTTTCTGTCAATAAAACTTCAGGAAAGGTACTAGCTGATGTTAGGTAGTTCCTCATTATTTACCTTGGCTCGTGAATTAAATTTATGGTTGTGTTCATACAAAGCTTGAAGAACGTGTGAGTGTTTTGAGCACGGGTTCTTGGTGTTGGGGAGATTTGCTTTCTCTCTCAAATAGCTGGTCAGCTGGTGGCCAGAGCAGACTTGGAGAAGTTCAGGCTGGAGTGGACGCCCTAATGCTACAAATGCTGGCTGGAATGAGCCATTAGTACCTCCTTTGTAGCAAATGCTCCTGTGGGAAACCTATAAAATTTGCTAATGCTGGAATTAAAAGCTTCAACAGATACTGCTCTGAAGGTCTGGAGAATAAATCAGAGTATCCTGGAGGTTTTCTAGCTGTCCTGTGAAATGCTGTGAGAAGGATAGAATTCATCAGGGATTTTTCCGAGCAAAAGATCCATCCATGCAAAGTATGTGAGATGGACAAGCACTACCCTTTATTTACGACTTGCACGTATCTGTCCTGAACGCTGTTGCAGAGAGAATTTTCCTAGCCGATCCCTTCAACTATTTGTCTCATTTTGTACTTCTCCACAGCTCTCCCTTTTTTGTCAAGCAGTAAATATACTTGTTATCTTTCCTGATTTTCAGTGACATATCTTACCCTTATGTATTATCTCTCATTAAGATGTTGCTCCTGCTTCTTTCCTGCCCAAGGCAGCAGCCTCCAATACCTTTGCCTTATTAACATTGCAAACACTTCGCCGTCTTCTCCCATGCTGCCTTTCATGCTTAAATAAACTTCCTGTAAAAATTCACAAAACCCCTCATTATCTTCCTTCAAATCCCCTTTAAAGCTCTCCTAGGCTACGACAGGCACAAGAAACCCCTTGATAACAGATCACCGGGTGTAGAGACCATTGCTCCTTGCAGTGACTGAGAGCGTCTCAGTGTTTTCTCCCATCAGGTGACACAGTTTTATATTGCCTTCATTTAGTTTCCTGCGTGAACAGTGGAATTTCAATATAGCCAGGGCTGGGCAGAGCTCCTGCAGACTTTGAGAAGATGCTGCACTGTCTCCTGCAGAAGGATTTGCCTCACAGAGATGCCGGAGGAAGCTCTTTTGGGCAGCATGAGAGCCTAAAATAGAGTAGCAGCCCAGAAGGATGGCATGTGTACGCCTTGTTTGAGCCAGGACAAAAGGGTCTAAATTTGTTTTTTTCTGTTGCCAAGTTAAAATTCAATCTCAGCCGTTTCCAGCTTTCCATTTCTACACAGCTGTCACAATTAGGATCTGGGCGCTCTAAACTACCGACGAAGCTTTCGTTTTAAGCATTTGTGATGCTGGTGGAGCAACGTTGTGCCATGCAACGAGTGTCCAGCAAGCTGTGTGGGCAACGCAGACCAGCAGACAGAATTTCTAAGGATGCAGGCATCTATTTGAGCAAGCTCTCGGGCACGTAAAACTGTCACATAAGATTTCCATGACGAGTTGGCATGAAATTCAAATCATGGGCAGCTATTGCTTTCCACTCTGCTGACAATTTATTGGGAATCGCACTGAGTGTCTGCTGCAGGCCACTGCTTTAGCTTAACATGACCTGACAGACAGTACCCAACGTTGTGCATCACAACACAAACCATCACACGGCGCATCTGAAGGGAGAAAGGGACGATCCTGGGAACAGAAATACTTTTTAAAGGTTTTGTAGTGAAAGAGGAGTCTTTATTCACCAAAGCTCCAGATTTGGCTCTCTTTCCCCTCTACATCCTCAGGAAATTGGTGATGCGCATCTAATGTAAAAACTACCACCACTACCATCCTCCACCATGGACGACTCTTGGGACAGTGGGACATTCAATGACCAAATCCCTTGCTTGCCTTTGGCAGCACATCAATGCCCTCTGCCTGGGTGGCAATGCCTGGTGCATTACATCCCGAGCACATCACAAGAGCAGCGATTCTCAACGTGGGTTCATACTGCTTTCAAATTGAAACTCGCCTCCAGCCCTTTCTGCTGCAATACAAATGTAAATTGCACTTAAACTCTTCTTCCTAATTTAATTTGGAAATAATATAAATCTCAGCCTTCTCCCCAGGTGATCAGAACTGCATGTGCTGTGTCAGGAAAAGACCGTGCCCGGAAAGTTAGTTTGGCACAACTGCCTTCGTTGTGTATGAAATATCTGACAGCATTTCAGACCTCATTATAATTTATCTTGCTCTTCCCTTCTCTACTGCTTTTCCTCCATATATTATGTTCTACAGAGACTACAAACTCACAAAGCTTAATGTGTGAATAAAACTTTTCACTACTCTCTTTTACAGCAGGTTTCAAATTAGATCAGACCATAAGAAACTTCAGTGACACTGCCCAGTGTCTCAATGAACTTGGGTCCTCCCAGAGGGCCCATTCCTGCAAAAACCACACTTCTCTAAGCCCAGTGGCAAAGCGTTAAGGCACATAGACATGCAAATGTGAGCTGGCCTCCCCGAACCTGGCAGGAGCAATCACACCAGCTGCAGTCGCAGCATCAGAGGCGGTTGCATTGCACAGCGACCAAACACTTTGGAGCAGCCCCATCTGAAATGATCCAGGAAAGCCGCGGCCCTTTGCCTGACCCCTGTGCAAATACAGATGTCGGCATGTCCCTGGCGAGAAGCGGTGTGCCTTTTCTGATTTCACCGCCGCACCGTAGGGGTTGTGTCGATAGAAAGCCACAGCGCTTTTCTGGCCGAGGGACCGCCAGCATTTTGGTGGGAGGTGACCACGGGCTGCCGGTGTAATTACAGCGGAGGAAAGTGTAGCAGCAAGTGGCCTTGCGTGCAAAAGGCTGCAGGGCTGTAAGAGAGGTGGAGGGCTATATGGTTTAGCAGCTGTGCTGCTCTATCTGTGCAGAAAGTTAAGTGGTAGCCTACAGGACTGGAGCTGTTGGCTCCTGATCAGTTCAGTTCAAATGCAGAGTCACAATAAAGTTATAAGGGAATGCAGGGGCATCATTCAGACAGGGTGGAATTAAGGTTTTATGTGGATTTACATTCATTTACCAATTTCTGATTTTCAAGATGCGGCTTTTCCTGAATTGGAAAGTTCCATCAGCCAACCTTAGCTCTTAACTTTGCAATTCAATCCCTCTGTCTCTCTGGCGGGAATGAAAGCATTATTTGTAAGAGTTAGGATTATACAGGGAGCTGTAATTGCCATCCATATTTTCAGTTCACATTATGGCATGGTTGAGAGATCCGTGTAATTTCCGACCGTTTCCCACCCTCTTCTGTTTATACTCTACTGGTAGTGGAATGTGTGCTGCGATCCCCCACAGACCAGTTTCTCCAGTGCAGTGTTGGAAAGTCCTGCTTATTTTTCTGTAAGGAGGTAATGGTAGTTCTTGAGCACTTGATGCAGCTCCCCCACTGCCTGCTTCCCGCACCCCCCCTGCTCTGACCCTGAGACTTGGCTCATCCCTGGCTAGAGGTGTTCACCTGGCGCTTAGAGCAGCGGTCCCTTTCCCTTCCTAACAGGGATGTGCAATACTTATGGTAAATGATGAGCGATTAGGGCTCTAATTAGAAATGTGGGTCAGTTGATCATGTGCGTAGGAAGAAAATAAGATGTATTCTTTGATGGAGGAGCATGGGTAGGGGCTGTACGCTGGGCAATTCTGCTTTCAGCAGCTCCTGGGCTGGATAAGCCCTGTCCCTTGTGGTGTACAGTATTTGGCTTTTAAACTGAACGGGTTTTTCAGCAGTGCATGGTGTGCCACATTTGACTGCATGTGATGTAGTGAGCTGAGCAAGAAGAACCCATGATGCAACTGCTGCAAGCAGCAGGACCCTCTCCATTCATCTCAGAGGGTCTCTTCAGCCCCTTCCTCCCCCTCTAACCACTGCTGGCAGCTATGACAGTGGTGACATTTGGGTGTCTCTAACATTTCCATCAATTCAGGCTGCTGGGTTTGGTGGGTTCAGTTGTGCAACTCAGCTCCGGCACACATGGGAAAGGCTTTTCCAGATCAAAGTCTGTGGGGACTGCAAGGAAAGGGCCCAGGGACCTTCCAAGGGTGGCAACACGCTACATCCAGCACACATACAGGACTTAGGAAAAGGCAACATCACATAGCTGTGCTTTTCCAAGTCCAGCTCACAAAAGGGAACAGAAACCTCCTGGGACTCAGGGATACTGAGGCCCCAGATCATGCAGGAAAACCCCATCCTTTAGCTCATCTGGTAGAGGAAAATAGAGCATGAAACTTGCTGTGCTGTTATTCTTCCTACCTCGCTTGGCTACCTACCCTCACGTTATTTGTAACCTCTTATTATCCTTATCTGCATCTCCACCCTTTATGTGAGTCCTCTGATCTTTTCTACCTCTCACACACCCCATTTCCTCCTTGTCCTCGTCCCATATCCCCTTCCTCTTCCCCTTCCCTGATCCCTCCCTGTAAGCATTTGCATGTGTCTGTCACTTTCTCTTTGAAAATAAGCATCTTCTGTTCTTCTCAGATCACATCTCCCCAAGATAAAAGTACTATAATAAAACCCCTTTTGACAGAGTCAGGCAGCAGCCGCATTCGTTTTTATTTTCCAGGCTCCCGCCAGCTCTCTGATCTGAGCTGACACTGACTGGGTGTAGGTCAGATTTGGTGGCTACTGCGTGTCCCCCCAAGCTACCCAGTGGATGTGAAATCTGGCAGGCTAGAGAGCCTTTCAGCTACTTGGCCTACACATCCCCTATGTGATTTGTTTGGTCTATGAGCATTAGGCTCTATCTTTACCTCTCTGCAGAGCTTAACTCTTCACTAGATGTTGTTGGGAATGGTGCTGTCCCCAGGTGTACCGTAGATGCCATTAACTGGAGTAATTGTTGTTTGACCCCATTGTGTGGGAAGTGCGAGAGTCCAAGGAAGCCTCCCCAAGACGAGTGGGCTGTCATGGCAACAGATGGAAAGGAAGGTGTCGAACCACCTAATCATGCAGCACACGGGGTAAGTAATGAGTGGTGCCGTACCGCACCACACGGCACCGTCCTGTGCTGCTGTGACGAGGAGCATCTGCAGTGAGTGATGCCGGGGATACTAACCGAGAAGGAAAATACATGTAAATGGGGGGATAGATACTTAAAATCCAAAGGAAACATCATCCTGAAGAACACTAATATTCACCTGGTAGGGTGGAAACCTTAACAAATGCAGCAATTATGTCTTCAGAAGAATTTGGGCATCTTCACATAGAAGCCTCTGGATAAATAGTGGCCCAAGGGGGTTGAATGTTGTTCCCTGGCCCTTCCCTAAGTTTCTTGATTACTACTATAAAGGCATCTTACTCTTAAAGTAATCAGATGTGATCTTAACATTTTAAATAATTCTAAGCAAGGCAAAAATTATTTTTGTTGGCTACTGTCCAAAAGCTAGTCAGTCTTTTTCTCATTTGCTCATCTGAAAACCCGAGCTCATCTTCGCTTGGATTTTCTAGCATTTCCCGCGCATCCAAACTCCAATTAGATTGTCTAATGCTACACTGATGCAGTCTGACTGCTGTGTTACTGTATGCTAAACTTTATTCTTATCCTATTCTACTATGACAGCTATATCATATATAAACCATCTGCATCTGTACCTGGATCTATCTGTTCTTGCGTGCTAAATATTATTCTTAGGCCTGAGACTAAAGGATGGCTCTATCCCACTGAGCAACCAGACCACTTTGGACATTATCACAACCTGTTTTGAGACTCGAGTTGGTATTAGCAGGGCAGTGTGGTGGTCTGTCAACCTGTTGCTCCTTTCAGCTGTGCTCCAGCGTCTCCAGATGGAGCTCAAACCCTTCCTTGTACAGCCCCCAGGTAAACTAAATGAAACCCTGAGCACTCTGAATACTGACTTTTAAACAGGATGGATTGTCTCCCTTAACTTGGTTAATGCATCTTGCCTCTCTCTTTTAACCGGTGTTTTGCTGTAGTGGTACCACTTAGGCTTAGTCAGTGAGCTGTGTTAGGACTTGTGAGCTTCTGGAGATCTTTTCACTGTAGTGGCTGTGGTTCAAATAAAGGTGATCACTATGGGATGGATTTACCATTCCCGTGGAAAGAGAGCAGCTCATGATACAGCTAAAATTGGTGGAGTGGAGTGAAATGGGCAGGTGACACTGACCCATCAATGGGTATCTGGAGTCAACTGCAATGGCAACAGAGCTTGTTCTTTAAATGGCGTGGTTGGGTGGGGACATCTGTGGTACCAGGTGGAGTTTGAGGATAAGCCGCTAGCTCTACTGGTCTGGAAAGAATATTTAGAGACTACACCCAGCCCTTTACCAATGTGTTAAGTTAGTTCAAATTAAGCCAATTAACTCAAGCGATAAAATCTGAGGTTGATGCACTCAGACAATATTCCTGACTGTTGATGAAAATGGAATGAAATAAAAAACTTAATTATTTTAGCTCTTAGAAGTTAAGCAAAATAAATCCTACTTTATAGCTTTTTCAAACTAGATAATAGCAGATAATAAGGGCTATGGGACAGCAGACTTGATAATGAATGTCACCAATAAAACCCAAAATAGTAGGCCAAGACCTCCTTCTCTGCATGTCAAAGGGAGCAAGTTCCTTTATCAAATCTATTAGTGTGCAAGGGCCGTGCATAACTGAGGTGCAAGATAGGGGAGACAAAAAATCATATTCCTGAGCAAACTTTAAATGCTCTAAAATTAATTCACTATTTATACGTATCAGTTTATGACCTTAGTTTGATGATCCTGACCTGAGCAATTATCAGTAAAAGAGTGGATGATTGAACATAACTTTGAGACCAAAATCTTTGAGTGTGATGTTGCTGTCAGTGAGATACCTTTTCTTCTACAGCTGGCTGGAGCATTCAGCTCCAGATTAAGCAACATTACCATGCCGTCACATTGTCTAGTTCTATCCTGAGGAAGAGAAGCACCTTCGGAACCCTCCAAATACAGCGGGAGGAAACTGGTACCTGTGAGCTGTGTGGCAGAGTGTAACTTCCCAGGCTGGATGTGTGTGAGCACAGGAAAAGGCTGGATGTCTGCTGCTCTTCATTTTTTAGTGTGTTCGCTATACATATGAAAAAACACTGAAATTAGGCCAGCAACCAACAAGCGCGCACTGAGTGGAATTGCTTGGAATTGTCACTTGATCAGATGGTTTAAGGATAGCAATTTTGTCAGTTAAAATAAAGCTGTTCCCAGTCCTTCCTCTTTCATCGCCTTCACTCTCCACCCGTGGCTCAAGTTTTATTATTTTATCCTGTTCTTTTGCATCCATAACATTTTTCTTCTCTTTATCCCCCTTCTCCCCTCATGCCTCATTTCATGTTCTTCATCATTTGCTTTTGCTTTTCTCCTTTTCTTTTTTTGAGTTACAGTTATTCTTTGGTTGTCCCACATACCATTTCACTACCTTTGTCCCCTGTAGCTTATTTCGAGATCACCTACTCCTTTCCACTGCACACCTGTTCCCTCATGATAATCCACCTTCTCCTCCACAGGACAGTAATGGACATCAGCCACCACCTCCCTCCCCTCCTCTGCATGAGGGTCTTAGGGAAATATATTAGAAGAAACAGAGGCATATAAATGAGCATGGGATCCTCCTTTGCTTGCTGGTCAGTTGACCAGCTACTCTGGTGGGATGGAGATGGGCAGGCAGAGTGACTGGGAGGAAGCCAGCTCAGAAAGCTCTCCTCAGGACATCCCTGGAGACCTGGAAGCAGTGCTGTCCGCTTCTCTCGGTTTCTGTATTCTCCCTTAAGCATCTGCTCTTGGCCACTGTCAGAGGTAATGAGCTGGATGTCCCTTTGGTTGGCCCCGGCAAGGCCAGCCTCAGGGCTGCCTGCGAGCGGGTGGAAGAGCTGTGCTGTCGAGAGCGCTCAGGCAAGGGCACCCTCTCCACTGGAGGGGTCCTGAGCTTTCGGTGAATCACGTCACTTCTTCCTCAGTGGCAGAAAGGGTCAAATTCTGACCTCCTGGGGATTTGTACAAGCATTTTCAGCCACAAACATATAAGAAAAGTTTCACATGGATGGCTGAATCTTGCAGCACTCTTCAGACTGCAAGGACAATTCTGCCTGCCCACAAAGAGATAATAGAAAAAGCAAAATGAATATCACTAATATCATCTAATCAGATTCCAAACATCTGAACTCAGTCTCCCTCTGCTTGCGCTTGCTGATCACTTGCAAGACAGGCTTTCCCCATCAGCAGCCCCAGTCCTGGGCTCGGATGTGCTCAGCCCCTCTGCTCAGGGCTGATCAGCCCCAGCCCCAGCAGCAACGGGCAGGCACCGGCAACGCTGTGGTCAGAGAGAGAGGAAAATGCACGCGGTGCTGTGCTTTCGGGTTACTTAACCCTTTGTCAGAGCATGATGAAACGCTTGGCTTCTTTCGTCATGCCTTCTTCACCTGGCCCCGGGAGTCACAGATGTGCCAGCGGTTACAGAGCAGCGTAGGTAACTGTGCCTTGTCACAGCAGTCGCCCGTGGAGAGTAAACCTGCGGGTCATGGATGCAAACGTGTGAGCCTGTACGGCACCGGATGATGAGCCAGTTCATGTAACAAGAAAGCAGCAGCAGAAAAATTAGGAAATAAAATACGCTGGTGATAACTTCAAAGGAAACCCTTGGTATATTAGAAGGAAAATAGTACATTTACCAAATCTCGGTTTTAACCTACTAAAGTCCACCCTGGCTCCGTTTTAAATGCTGACCAAAGCAACCTTCAGTGTGTGCTGAACTGTCTGCAGCAGAGATAACCATCAGCTACACAGCCAGCAGCAGGCACCTTGATCCCCAACAAAGATATTGCTGCAGACCCAGACCATTTTGGTAAAAAATTGGGCACCAGGAGGCACATGGTGATCAGACTGCGACAGCAACCCTCCCTCTGACCGCCGACTTCCACCAGCAGGTCTGCTGTCGACGGCCAGTGCCTGCTACAGCCTTCATGTGCCCCTCTCTGGTCTTTCTGGTTCGCAGTGACAAATGAAGACAAAAGCAACTTGTGACACCCCAGCTGGCTTATTGATAGTCTTATTCTGGTCAGACGGAGCATGTCTTCCTTTCAAGGAATGGCATCGCGTGCCCATGTGCCACCCCATTGCTCCCACAGCTGCCCAGACTGCATTTTGAGGTGCCTCTGCTAGAGGGTTTGCTTGCCTGTCCTCTAATCATGCAGAGCTATGGTCATCTTCACATGCCCTCCATCACCTTGCTGACTACCAGCACTTGAGTTTGGGCTTGGGAACTATGTGCTGAATATAGGAACCAGGAACTGGACTTCTGTTGAAAAGGGGATTTTTTTTTTTTCTAATGATTTGTTTTAATCAGTAGGTTCTGGCCCAATATTTAGCCTAGAGACTAAAACTGCTTTCCTTCTAGAGGTAAGACAAACATTGGGTGCTTAAAAATAAGCTGATGGGCACTGCAGTGATAATCTGATTTTAGAACTCAGCAGTCATCATTTTCTCTACACCGAGAATGATAGACAGGAAAGAAAATAGCTTGACTGTAGCTCTCTATTTCAGCTGGCAAAAAGGATTCACTTACCTTCAACAGGAATTTCCAATAAATCTATATTTAGTAGCCTTCATAGTCTATCACTTGATGAAATTACTTTCCTTCATGAATGTGCAATAAAGTCTGACAGTGATATATGTAAGGACATTAAATTTTCAATGTCCATGTTATGAACAAAGGTGATCTAACAAAAAATAATATACTTTAAGGAGCAGACAGCAGGGCCGTGTCTCTGATCTCATTGACAAGGCTTAACAGTGGTAGACCTCTCTTTACATTAATAAAATCATTCATTTATACGGATATATGGGAGAGGAGCTATTTCTTCCACAAGTCTGCTTCTCCTCTCCCACACATCTGTTCAAATGCATGATTTTACTAATGTAAAGTATATTATCTTTTGTTAGATCACCTTTGTTCATGAGGTCTAGTTCAGTGTAAAGACAGTGATAGAAATTCATTAATGAAAAAAGAGGACCAATTATGTATGTGACATAGGCTGAAAAAACTATTATTATCCCGCCCAGAAAAAATATTTCCCTCAGCAGACTATGATTTCCCCTATGCCATTTCCCATTTATGTTTGGAAAGCTAAAATTGTGATGTTTCTCATACAGTGGAAAATCTTCGTGCTGGTATTCAAGTCTCTGCGGGTTCCTGATGGTTATTATCTACTCCTCTGACATGGTTAAAGATCCAGTTCTATTTTTAGAGGTAAGAAAAAGACTAGTATTTGCTTGAGGATTATGGTTTAAAGTGATCTATGTGCTCATATGTGTTTTCTTATGACTGAGTACTTTGCATATTCTCTTATTGTCTCCACTTTATCTGGGAAAACTGACTGTCCTTGCATGGCCCTTTGCTTTTCTCTTTCTCTTTTAATTGTGTGTGTTTATTGGATTTCATTTCTGGAGGACCCCTTACAGAAAGGGTTTTTTGTATCCTCGTTAAAAGGTGCTGCCCTTTTCTCACTCGACTAAGGCTGAAATCCAATTTGAGCCCTCCTGTGTGCCACTCTTTATTTATGGTATCATTACAGTTTGTTTCAGAAGAGCAAACCCTCTGCAAAGCTTTCAGGATACTTATCTAGCAAACACTGTCACTTAGCTACGGCTGGAGTCCAATCTGATGCCTTAAATTCTACCCTCACATGAAGATAATGCTTTTAATCAGAAAAGTGAGACAAGTTGTAAGAGCTTGTTCACAGTATCTGTCAGCGGGGAGCTGGAGTGAAATCAAGACAAAGTCTAAGTCTTTGTTTCCAAAGATGTTTGTTTCTCGAGCTACGGAGGCTTATTATCAGCAGGACGAGATGAATGCAAGGAGAGGAAGGGTGATCCTACACTGCAATAGCTTGTACTTGGTAACTGCTGCACCTGCGCTCCCACCCCATAGAAAAGGTGAGGTAGTGGGTCCTCAGCTCTAGAGAGGCAACTGGCAAAAACGTGGAGAGGGGTGGATGCTGCAGAAGTGCTGATGCGGTACGGATCCTCTGTCTTGCTGTCTAGCAGCAGCTTGGACAGCTGTGTTGCAGGTTTGCTATGGAAGAGGTGGAAGCTGATGGGTCAATAAAGCTACTACAAAGTGTTGGAGCATCTAGGCTTGTCGGCTGTTGTGGGTCAAACTGTTTTCCCTCTTCTTGGAGGTCACCACGAAATTTTTGCAGAATAGGTGTCAGCTGAGGGAATTTGGAGATAGTTGATGGACCTGGCCTGCTGATTGCCTTCCAACTGCATCTGACATTTCTAATGAGGTACTCCTGGTTCACTCTCAATATTTCCTCTTCTATAAAGGATCAAATAGGAACAGACAGAATTGCTCATTGCATTAATGAAGGAGCTGATTTATGAATATGAGTGTAAATTCCTGACTGGTACAGATCAGCCACTTTTGAGCTGTGCTAATTTCTACAAACTCAGAGTGGTATACTGCTGATTTATGAAAAAAAAAGTTCATTTTCTTAAAAATAAACAGCCCAGTACCCAACCCAAATCTCTGAAGTAAATATAAAAGTATAGTAATATTCATAAGCTTGATGAAATTGCAATTGAGTTAAATATTTCCTCACCATCTCTCTATAAATGAGTGTATAGGGAAACTCTGTCCTTACAGTTTAAAAGAAGCAACATTCTGGGACAAGATAAAGATAATTTTAGCAGTTATAGTTTTAAATATAAAAGATTTCATTGATCTTAAAGCCTAGTTTTAGCTTTCTATAAAAATATAAATATTAAATAGCTTTGAATAAAAGAGAAATCAAAAGACATGCTATTCTGAAAATCCAGCTAGGTATTAGGTATGTATTCTGCAGCATGGGTCTAAACCAACAATTTTTGCATGAACTACCCATAATGATTAAAATACATTTCTGAACCTCGCTGCCTTAATCTTTACAGTAGTTTTTAGTGATATGGAGAAATAGCAGAAGTGCTTATGACCCATACCTCATTAAGGACACTCAATTTTTAAGACCTTATGCATTCAAAATTTATACACTTCTCAGATGCAAGGAGCTGGAGTTTTTATGTCAGCTGAAACTCTACTATATACTGACACCAAGTAAAAAAAAAACCTCTGCAGAAGACAATATCAAATCCAAATGAGACCGGTAAGCGTTTCACACCTAATCACAAAAACAGTGTTTAGTGGAAAATGCCCCTCTCACAGCAGGAGGTGTAAAAGATGTAATCAGCAAAGCAGGGCAGGATTTGTGCATATAGCTTTTCAAAAAACCCGTTTCTGGTCAAAATGTTGAGGCACTGTGCGGTCAGACCTCTTCTTGGGAGTCTGCACGAGCCAGAAAAGCAGTTATCTGGCTCTTGGTCCACGTCTGCATGAGAGGTAGAAATTGAACTGAAGTTGTGAAGACACTGAGGAAAATTCATAGCATGCCTGGATGCTCTCACTCAGGAGTTTTAAGTGGCTTTAGATCTCTGTAGTTTATGCCTCAGAGAATTAAATTATAGTGAATTAAAGACTCTGCTGCACAAACTCAGGTGATTCATGTTGGGAAGATTTAACCGATTAGCAGTCTGCTCCCTCCTCTAGCTGGAGACTTCTTCCAGCAGGGTCATAACTTGGCCTGCCTTCAGCCTCTCCGCAGTGCTGCAGTTATCACTCCGTCTTATTAATTGCTTGCACAATCAATTGCAGTTTGGATTAACTCTCGAGTCGATGAACTGTGGCACTAGGAAATAGACCTTCCCCGTCTCCTGCACTCTTGCTTTGGTGATACGAATAAGCGGGGAGGACAGGCAGGTGGAAAATGCAGTGTCCTCTGTCACGCCAGCTAAATCTTGCAGAGCCTATGTGTTAGGACCCTGGAGCCATCTTAGCATCTTCTTGCAGACTGGGTCTGCTTTGAATTATGTGCATGGCCACCTGCCTGCAGCAAGTTTGCCTTGACCTTCCTGAGTACGTCTGTGTGTAAACAGGCCCTAAAAAAGGGGCTTCTGCCCTACTGAGGTGAACGGGAGAGGGAGGATGGCTGAGCGTTCCTGCCACCTAGGGAACAGTTACCCCAGGAATAGTCATGTGGGAATTAGAAGGCACTTTTGCTGTTTGCCTCGTTATGTTGCCTGGTTTTCTTACTGAAGCCATAAGCCTGAGACTGTTGCTATAGGCAGGGATGCTGAGTGACAAAAGGTCTGTACTACCCACTTCAAGAGAAAAATATGCCAGTGTGAGGTTGGTGTAGAAGGAGCTGAACCCCATAGGGATGTAAGTTCAGAAGTGGCTGAACACTGTATCAAAGGAAAGGAAATGAAATAAAAGGGAACGAGGGCTTGAATAGAGTTGTATTTGAACATCTCGAGTGGCTCCCCTGCCTGTAGTGGCTGGAGAAGGGGATGCTGTGGCTGCGGTCCCTTTCTGTGCCTGCCGAGGTTGCCGGTGGAGGGCCCTGCCTTGGCCACGGCAGGAGGGCTGAGTGGCAGAAGGCAGGACAGCTCTCCACCTCTTCTGCACGTCAGGAACAGGAAAGCAACAGACTGAAAAGTTAAAAGCAGCCATCAAGGTCACAAGACAGCCCTGAGTTAATTCTTATTTGAATTATTAGTGAAACCAAACCAAACCTTCCCCTTTTAATGCAACACTTTCCTGTGATGGAGAATCCAATTTCCCTTTGGTAAATTGGTCCAGTGATTAAGTACAGGCATTGTTTAAAAACTACACTGGCTTTTGAGTCTCATTTTTTCTAGCTTCAGGTTCTAGCCGTTTGATCTTTGATGCATTTGACTGCTAGGTAACAGGCTGAGATCTGCTCAAATTCTTTTTCCCCGGGTAGGAATTTTTAGGACCTTTCTGAGTAACCCCTCAGACCTGATGGGATAAATAGCTTGAGCCCCTGGAACTGATTGTTCTTAAATGTGCTTTTAAATCCCCCAGTCATTCTCGGGAAATTTCTTGGAATGTTTTCTAAGTTTTCAGAGTTTTTTTGAGTGATAGACGCACCATTTCCATCGCAGATGCGTGACTCATATGCAGAGAAAATCTAAGCTCTCTACTTCTATCAATACTCTTTAATTATGCACCGAATGACTACATTTGTCCAGGGCCATAGCGCTGTACTAAGAACTCACACTGAACTGACTATCTGCAAATCTGTCCTGTGGAAGATAATGTTTGTTTACTGTAGAGAGCCAGGGGAGGATTTATGCCGCTGCTGCCTTAAAATGCAAATACTTTTTTCTAAATGGCTGTGCTAAAACATGCAAGATGCCGTTCCCCTCAGTCAGAGAGCCAGGATCTCTAGCCCAACTAATGTTCTGCAGTGACTTGCTCATGTTTTACCACATGAAGATGAGGAGGATGGTTTTTGCAAGTATGACATGTCCCACACTTGGTCTATGGACATGAGAAAGAATTTAAATAGACTCATAAGTGCCAAGCGAACAAAGGGAGACACAACACGGCAACTAGCACCGCTCTCACTTGGCTTCCCACAATGGCTTTGTTATCAGGACTAGATGCACTCGTCAAATTTCCTCTCCCTCGCAGAAAAAAAATGAGAAAAGTTGACAACAATACATCCCTGAGGGCTGCATGCCCAGAGCTAATCTCTACAGCTCATCCCAAGGCTGTGCAGAACCGCCTGAGGAACACCAGTTTGTGAAAGGAAAATTGCCAGCGTGCAGTTTATTTATAACAGCAGTGAGACCCGGAGGAACAGTGCTTGGGGGAGGGTGGAGCTTTCCGGGTGGGTTCATATATTAGAGAATGAATGTTTACTCTTTCAGGCCTCTGTTGATGCTGCAAGTTTGCATGGCGATAAGGTGGCTTGCCCGTAACCTGCGGATATTAGAGGAGTAGTAGGTTGTATCCTGGAGGTTGTAATGCCTAACATCCTAGGGAAATGATGTGATTAATGCGGCTGGAGGCAACTCGGATGTGCTGCAGCAGTGAATTGCACAAATAGTAGTCAGCAAAACCAGCGTGGTTAATAATTTCAGTGTAATAGGTACATGTCACCATGCTATATGGACATACAGAAGAGCTTTCTGTGGTGAATGTAGTTAGGAGGAGAGCACCTACATCCTATGATGCTTAAGAATCATTTATGAACTGCTTAAGCATCATAGGATGTAGGTGCTCTCCTCCTAAGTACATTCCTATGATTAAGCATCATAGGATGTAGACTGGAGACATGAAGATACAGGAGGAAGTACATTTAAGAAGGGTTTTCAGCATGATTCTTCACACCATTACTTTTAAGTGTCTCTTAAGTGAGAGAAGGAGTGCTTTATGCATGTGCGTGTTGCTGCTGCAGAGCTGTGGTGACAGCACACCGGAGGGGGTGACAGAGGAGTGCGTGCAGCAGGAGGGCTGGAAGGTGTGTGACTTGCCTTGGGTCTGAGATGGACACCCATCTTTTGGGGAGTTACCTGACTAAAGTGACCCCAAAGATTTTAAACCAGCATGTAAATGAGAGTGAATTAAGGGGCGCTGACACTGTACATTTGCTCAAGTCATATTACTTAAACTCAAGGTTACAGCAATGTAAAGAACCAAAGCACTGAGGCTTTTAAAGAAAAGCAATTCTTTAACAGCCTTTCTACCAACATGAGAAGCTCGGGCAATAAACAAGAGGAATTACACTTTCCCATTTGTGAAAAGAAATTGGATACAATCAGGAGTAGTGAGAGCTAGGTGGAAGATGGAGATAGGCAGCAGGGGTGTGTGTGTGTATTTTGGGTGCTTGTGGTAGGCTGGGAGGAGCTCTCTACATCAAAGATGCCATTTGTACCCCAGAGTGATTTATTTCCAACAGGCTAAGAGCTCTCCTATGCTGATGGTCACAGGGCTACACGCAGAAGGGCTAGGAGGCGGTGGTTGAATGGAGGAGAAAGAGTGAAGGAGAAAGACCTTTGTAGGTCACCAAGAGCATCCCCTTAGATTATAAGTGAGGTAAGCAGAGGGAATAAGCAGAGGAAGTCAGATTTTGGTGCACATGTACATTCTTCCACTCACACCATAACCTTAGAGTTTCTGAAAATGGTAGGTAGTTTCCTAAGAACAAAAGAAATACCCGTTTTACATATCATTAAGAAACCCCTATATTAGATATAATTCTGTTGGATAAGGCGACTCGGTTACTGCAGAAGAAAGTAAAAAGCATTGTTGAAATGTAAGTGATCAAACCCAATTGCATTTGCTGGTTCTATCTGGAAGACAGATTTATCCAGCAATCTCTCTTCCTTGCTTCCTCTCTGCTTTAAAAAGGGATAATTCTCAAAAGACAAAATCATAATGAGAAAAATTGAAACACCAGAGTCCAAATGATAATAGAAAACTCTTCAAGAAAGGTTTATTAAATTTCGATCCCCTGCAATTCAGCAATTGGGGAAAACCAGGCTACAACCTGCTGCAGATTAGAAGTGAGAGCAGTGATTATATGTGAAACCAAATACATGTATACGTGTTCATGCACGTTCCCATATAGCAAATGGGAATATGAGGCTCTTAAATTTAACAGAAAATTCAGAAAATTCATAAAAGAGACTAAAGACAGTGCTGAGCAGCCTAAACCTCTTTGTTTTAAAGGGATTCCTTAAACACCTGAGGAACAGGAGAAACCTTAGCACTGATACATGGAAAGTCATAGACATGGATGATAAAATTATTAGTCTTGATACTAAAAAAATAGAATTTTTCTCAAAATGGTGCTGTTGGAGCCATGATAGTTTAAAGATTTAGGTAAAGCAAATTTTGCAGGGAGTGATAAAATCTTTTATTAGACTTGCTATCAGTATGTTCAAAACTATCTGTTAGTCTAATAAAGATATTACCTTTCCCTGAAAGCTTTGCCTCAGGATTTTTCAATAATTGTTCTGTGGTCAGAAAGACGCAGAATGATGGTTTCGTGTCTCAGCATTGTAACAAACACTTTCTTTTCTCTTCTTAATTAGTGATGATGCTAAACGGCAGCTATTGAAGTTAAACATTTGAAAATCTCAGGACTATAGTGCTTGTATCCAGAAGCATTGAAAGGATTGCCTGAGGAGATTTATGAACTGCTTGCACTGATTTCTAGCACGTCTTGGAGCATGAGGGCTGAGGGATGCCAGAGCTAATATTATGCCACAATTTAAAAGGGTAAATTGAATGACCCAGCAAATTATAGACCAATTAATCTAGCAACTCTCTGGAGGAGACATCATGTAAAAATAGAAGAGGATCCATAAGTAATGAATTAAAAATAATAGCAGGAGTATTGCTGCTGTATGTTTATGAAACATCAGTTTGCTCAGCTTCATGATGTCAACGCAGTATATTTTCATTTCTGCAAAACAATTGAAAACTGCCATCTAGATAAAAAAATTGGCAGTCTGCAAATACCATGGTGGGGCCTTACTAGGTGGATCATATGCCAATTAATCCGCTAAATTGCAAAATGCAACTGTGAATGAAAAGCTGTTATCCAAAGGAGGGTATGTGTGTCGACTCTCCATAAGAACTCGTTCTGGTACTGGTTTGACACTTGAGCAGCTAACAATGTAGTACCATTCAGCAATTATCATTTATTATTTAGCAATTTTATGAATGATTTGGAATAATTGTCTTTAGAGCTTGCAGAGCTGGTGAAACTGGTGAGGTGGTCAATGATGTTGAAGGGAAGACCAGCAGGCATGAAAGATGATGTGTCTAGGGAGGAAGCATGACGAATGCCCCATTAAGAGCATTGTATCTTCCAATGCAATAACGCCGAGATCTGCTCAGGGCTTGCAGTGGAAGGCGCATTGAACACGTGTGGCAGCCGGGCTCTTGGGGCAGAGGGGGTGGGTGCAGTGCTCGGGTGTACAGGCGAGAGGCTGTCAAGAGCAGATGGGGATGGGGCAGTAGTTCTCTATGGAGCAGCAGTGATGTGGTTAACACTGCACTGCTCCCTGTCCTGATGTCCTGACTGCGAAGCACTGAGAAATTGGAGAGGGCTCAGAAAAGAGCGACTAGATTATGTGCAAGTCTGAAACCATGCCCTGAAGATACTAAACCTGCAGTGCAAGTGAGCTTCTAATCAGAGGGGCCCCATCATTCAGTGCACAGACAGCTTCAACTGCCATTAAATTTTGGTTTAAAGAGAGATTAAAGTTGATTTTTTTACTAGGGTGCGTCTAGTTTATCTAAGCTAAAGAGGCAAATTGTTCATTGTATATGTCTACCTAGAGGAGATGATGATGCTGGAAAAAGCCAACTCTGTAATACAGAAGTAAAAAAGAGTAAGAAGAGAGATGGGAGAGATATTCAGGATGGTCATAAATATATAAATGCATGCTTTTGCTTTTCTTTTCTTTTCTTTTTTTTTTTTTTTTTTTTTTT
>VUYV01000511.1:330652-391135 GCA_008711295.1 Anarhynchus alexandrinus
TTTTTTACAGGGACATAATCACCCATGTAGGCAGCTTATGTTGGGGTCACTATGCCACTTAGATTTCTAACCATGCTCAGTTACCTTTCCAGGGGACCAAAGCTGTGGGTTTGCTGCAGGACGGTGTGGTGAGTTTGGCTTGTGCCATGCAGACAGCGCTGTCAGAATTGCCTTCCTGGCCTTAAAGCCTTAGAAGTGAGGAATGTTTCCCTGTTTAAATGAGCAGGGTTTTCAGCCTGGACTGCTTAAGTAAGCTTGGTTGGCAAAATAGTGGAAGGCCTGGTTTTAAGGGCAGTTGAGGTTGTCCATACAGTGAAGGATCAGGCCCCTCTGACAAAGGAGTTCATTTGTACTGTTGTTTACACTGACAGAATCACATTAATTGTTTTTTCCTCCTCCAGAATTTTAACGATCCTGTACAGATTTAACTTTGCCGTTATGGGAAAGTTGTTCTTTCTTATGAGCACAAGTGCTCAGCTTGGAAATCTCAAACCACCTTTACAATCTCCATCCCCGCAATAAGAGCCTCTGGATGGCAAAAACTGCAGAACACCCGTCTAGCTTTTATGAAATCAAACCCTTAGGCAAAACTCGTAAAAAAAAAAAGCAGTTGGAAAAGAATGATTTTATTTTGAAGTACTTTGTGTTTTGCTATGTATTAAAATATATTTTGCTCTAATCTATTCCTATATTTGCAAGCAGAATCTAAAAGGAGATAATATCATGCAAAAAGCCCAGTGACCCGATACATTTACTATTACCATATACTTGTAGAAGCCAAATGAAACAAGAGTGTTTTCAATTCCTTGTAAATAAATATGTATTTTAATAACAGTTAATGTCAGTTCATAAAGGGAAGCACACTAGGAGAGTTCTTTAAGAGAAGATTACACTCCTGGTGCAAAATCCTTTCCTAGAAAGTGATTGAAAAGAAATATGAACTTACAAAATATCATCTTCAACACAGGGAAGTCTCAGTTCCATTTTGTTCTTCCTCCCGTAGGAAAGTGGAAAGGCATTATTAAGGCATATCAATCAATTTTGGTAGCACCTTTATTGCCTAATATTATCACTGTGTACATACTGATAATTTCTCCGCATATTGTTTACATAGTACATCTTACCAGTCCCTGCTTCCTCCATGTAAAAGTTATCACAAAAAAGTGCATGTCTTGAATAATGCATGTGCACAAAGCGCCCAGTGGTACTTTGGCATTATCCACCACTGGCAGAATCTGCAAGAAAAGTAAAGAGGAGGAAGTCCCTTTTTCTCGGGTAGCATAACCCTGTAATGTTAGTCATAGTCAGTACTCCTCATTGGCTTTGCCTTCAAATTGTACAAGTATCTTTCAGGAGAAACATTGCATGCAGTGGTGCATGAAGAATAAGCTATAGGTGTAACTGGAAATTTAAAATCCTGTACTTTATCACAAATCTGCTGTCAGACTCTGGTTTTGGCCAGAGGTCAGTACTGTTTGGATCTTGGGTTTTGTCTCAACTCACCACACAGAGTCAAGGTCTCAAGGTCGAAACTACAAGTGGTTGTCCCAGCACCTTTAATGGCTCTTCCATCTCCTTCGGCTCTCACATTTATTGCTTACTTAGCCTGAAATAGCATGTAGTGTGTCAATGCTGCCATACAGGAAGGTGGGACTGCAATGAACCAGCTGTGTCTTCATGGCAGGCCCCTGCCCATCACAGGAAACCATGCTTTAGGCACTTTATTAAAAAGAACCACTGAACACCTCTAGAGTGTACTGTTTCTTTCCTTACCATCTATAAAACAAACTGAAGAAATGTGGTAAAAGACCAAAACCTCCAAATACAGTGTGCCACAGGAGAGCTGAGGACATTTCCAGTGTCCCAAGTCTTGCAAAAGTGAGGTTTTACGCCGAGACTGTCATAAAGTAGGCCATACCAAGCAACAGAAAAAGATGGAAAGCAAAGAAACTAAAAGCAGTCAGCCGGGAAACAATGATCATCGCAAACTGATCTGGAGAAAAATGGTTTCGACTCTGAAACAGATGATGAGTTTAACCCTGAACAAATGAGGGAAACAGGCCAGCTGGGTACCGGGCAGGGAAGGGGGGTTAATATCACTGAGCACACCCTATAGTGTCATAGAATAATACAAACATAGAACTGTTTTGGTTGGAAGAGACCTTTAAGATCATCGAGCCCAACTGTTAACCTAGCACTGCCAAGTTACCACTAAACTGAGTCCCTCAGCCCTACATCTACATCTACAGGACAAGCTCTTGTGCTTCAGAAGGAGGTGGAAAAAGCCCAGCCCTTATACATACATGTACATACATATACATACGTATATACATGCATGTACAGATATGTATGTATAAAGAGGGAGAAAAAAGCAAAAGCACCCCCTCCACATCCCCTGTCTTAGTACTCTCAGAGGTTTGAGGCCTGCGCAAGTGCAAGTGCAGAATAAATAAAGTGTGAGCAAGCACTGTTCAGAAGCAATCTTGGATCAACTCTCTCCCCTGCAGATATTGAGAAATTGGAGGTCTCAGGACCGATACAGCAATCCTCTGTTTTAATCCCTTCTTTATACAAGCCCTTCCATAAATTTATCATCCTCATTTTAATAAAATGGGAGGTCCAAGGTCCCACTATCTTGTATGGGGACAGCTTCACAGTTTCGTTTTTTGGTTAATCAGAACCAATTTTCCAATTTCCAGTCTAAATTTGTTCTTGATTCACGCATATCTATTTGATTTTGTATCAGTATTATTTTTAACTTACACAATTTTTCTTTCTTTGGTATGCAGTTTCAAATCCATTTATAAATAGTCATGATAATGGTGATGTCACCAAGAAAACTGTACATTTGAACACCGGAACTGGGACAGCCCCCATTTTCTGGCATTGAGTAGTAACAGTTGACTGACTCTGACTACTTGTTGAACTTACATTTTTTGTCTACGGCCGTTGAAACACTCAAACCACCTCACAATATACCTCTTGCAAGTTAGAAGTGAGAAGATAATATAAATGGGGCCAGAATTAGCATTTTGGAGATGTGGGCTCTCATTGTGCACACAATGTAGTATCTGCATGAGCATTTTTGACCAGAACCAGAGTGTGTTTTGAAATGAATTTCCTAACTATCCCTCCTCTGTTCCCCCTGTGGAGTGGTCTTGGACCGCATGGCCTTTTCAGAGCAAACTAGAGACATGCACCTAATGCGCTCCGTCTGTGAATGTGGGTTCAGCTCTATGGGACCAGACTAGAAATAAAGAATTACGAGGACTATCCATGTGGGTATTGTGAACCACACACAAATATCACAGACCTCTGGTCTTCAGGTATTCCTCCCTACAGCTCCACTCCTCCTGGGCTGTGCTACCTGATAAGCCTTAGATGTCCTGCATGACCACAGCAAGTGATTTCAAGTGTCTGCGCCCTGTGTTTGCCACCTGTAAGACAGGACTCACTTGTGGTTTTTCTTGAGTTTGTTAGAATTCTCGGGGATTTGTGCTGTGTGCTTACAACAGTGATCACAGCAATTTTTATAACCTCTTCCTTTTTGTGGCACCAGAAATTTCCCATTGCTGTTAATTAGTAACCAACTGAGCAAAGGGAGGGAAAAAAAAAAAAAAGCTGACAATGCATTTACTGAAAAAAACATGCTTTTGAAGAACTAAAAATCAATTAAATGTTTGGTTTGAATTTATTAACTATTTTTGAAATGAAAGGGTTTGTTTTGATATTTTACATTACTTTTAAAAATTTCCATAACATGTTATATTTCATTTACAATTAATAAAAATTTTGTTTTACAATATAAGATCTGACTATATAACACAAAAGTATATGGAAAACATTTGATTTTTAGGTCAAACATGAAATCTTTTTTACTTCGTCCAGAATATGTATTTTCTAGAATTTTTCTTTGTCATTTTTCAGGTAAAAGTGTAAATATTCTGATCTGAGCCGGAAAAAAATTCTTATAAGTTTTCAGATCAATCATGAAATTGAGAAGAAAAAAAAAAAATCCATTATTTCCCAAGCTACCCAACAAAACACTGAAAGCAAGCAAAATAAACCGAGAGCGAGATTACTTTTAAAAGAAAAATCCTCGCGTAACCTCAATATTCAGTGCAAGCCTCCTGTTGGTTACGCTACCTCGCTGGCGTGTGGCTTTGAATCCTAGAACAACAGCCTTTGGTGCACTAATACATCATTAATGTAGTCTGCCTTTTCCTCTGAGCTGGCAGAGCGTCTCTGCAGAGCATCGCTGCTTGAGACCATGGATGCTCATGCTCTGGGAAGAAGGGCTTGAAGCTTCACGCAATCCCGGCTCGGGCGAGTATCTGTCCTTACAGGGCAGTCACCATAAACAACTGGGTCTCCTGTGCAGCTGTGCTAAATATATTCACGCATTTAAAGCATTCCTCTTCGCACTGACTTAGACTCAGTTAACAACATTAATGAACCCTTTTAGCACAGTTTGACAATAGTTCCAAATTAAGCCGTTTTCTTTCTTTCTTTTTTTTTTTTTTTTTTTTTTTTTTTTTTTTTTTCTTCGTCTCTCCCTGTGTTGTGAAACAAAGACAAATATATCTGAAATGTTTTCTTCTTATGGTTGGAGCTTGAAATAATTAAATTCAGTAACCCTTCTACCCAGCGGTGAGAAACACTTTCCATCAAACTCAGAAGTCCTGTGAAACTCAACTGGTTTATGGTTCCTGACCAGCTCCAGCAGGACTTTCTTTGAGATCTATTAGAGACTGCAAATCTTCAGCAGAAATTGCAAATGGAATAATTTAGCTGCCTCCAGAGCAGCACAAATTTCTGGCGTCAGAATCTCATTGATTTGTTTCAAGATCATTAATAAAAGTCACATGGCAAGTATTCTGGGCTTGCACTTGTCTGAGCTCGCACACAGGAGTTGGTAGAAATGGTCTCGATGCCAGTCCCTGTTAGATACTTTTTATGTACCAGCATCTTTATTTTCTTGCAGTTTTTAGACCCCCAGTGAGCTGAATGTAAAAGGCTGTCCAGGTCTGTAAATCACAATTCTCCAACCTGCCTATAGGGATGGTCACACTGATTAATTCCAGGGAGACAATTAATACAAGAGTTGATGCCATAGAGCATCTGTTCTAATAAATACAGGCCAGTGACTTCTGATTCTAGAAGAAAAGCAATAATGTAACGTGTAGCAACATTTTCAAAAAAGACTAATTTTTTCCTGTGACCCTCCAATCAAGCAGATGTTAAAGAAAGAGTTTTTTCAAGCTTGGTTGGGCTCAGTTTAGCCAGGGGGATCAGTGCTGGGTGGAGCTGGGCGACTCTCACTGCAATACTGCTTTGTGCCTGCATTAGTTATTTTTGTCCTCATCCTTGAGGCAACAAAACAACTGAGGAGCCTTGGGCTAGCCCTGAGAAGAATACAGTCTTCTAGCAACCTGGAAAGCATTATGTCCAGAGAACTGGATTATTTTGTCCTGATTTACACCATGGTTCAGGCAATGAGTTGCAGAGTTTTTTTCCTTTGCGGGGTTAAGAGTAACACCCTACTCTGATCATGTTGCTAGTGTGATACTCTGTATGTTCACATGAAAAATCATACATATCATTGAAATGTTCAATGACGGAGGATGTGAGGTAGGATGTCCTTTACTTTCAAGACTTCATTACTCTTACAAGATCAATGCCAGGAAGCAAATATTAAGGAATAAAACCACATAGGGTAAGAACACATGAACAAAGCACACTTTATGTTGCAGATATTCGTTTTCTCATTATTTAACAAAATTCAGACACTCCCATTGGAATGAGTCTCCAGTGTACTGTAGGAAAGGCAGGCAAACTTCAGTAATTCCATTTTGCACCCATATTTTTCTATTGCACAAAAAAATATGTACGCTCAATAAAGCTGCTTTTAAGAAGAAACAAATATTTTGCAGGGCAGAGCCTCTGCTCACAGTCCTGGAGATGATAGCTACAGCTCCGATGGGAGCAACCAGCACACGGAGAGTCCCTTCTTCCTCAGACACTGACTTCTTCCTTCCGTGGTCATATTTTTCTGCTGCTGGCAACCCGGCTGCACGTTTTTCTTGGAGCCTCATGGTTCACTGTTGTGGATCTGGTGTGTTTGGTGGGGGAAAAAAAAAAAAAAAGATTCCCCTGGCACCTTTCCCTTCTGGGTGTCAAAACACACTGAAGGGTTGCATAATTTGCTTTGCAGTGTATCTCCCTTTTGGAACATATTATTACATTTAATCTAGCAGTGTGGTGGGTGTTTGGGGTTCATGCTGAGCAGAATGCTTGCATACATTCCCTCCCTGAGATTTCACACAAATATGACAACCTTTCCAAGAATAGCTCCGGGAACATGGTGGTGTTTAAAGTTTCATTTTGTGGGGGTTCTGTTGCTGCTGGTTTAATTTTCAGACTTTTCTCAAATTTTTCAAAGAAAGCATCTCTTTATATCACTATCATTCATAACTGAAGTGTGAATATACTAGGCCAATATATGACACAAATGCTTGGTATTTTGCTAGATAACATGGGTACAGCTAGCAGTTCAGAAATGCTATTCCCTTGATTATTACCTCTTCAAAATATTCACTTGTTTTCTTATTAGAGAAGATTTAATTTCTCAGCATAATCACCATACAGTATCTGATATCAGTCTTCAGTGAGCATCACCTCTGCAGCCCTTTTAAACCGTCTCTACGCAAAACTTGGAATGTGGGCATCCACTTTTGTCCAAGGACATATGGAAAATACTTATTTCCTTGGTCCTCCCAAGGCAAGTCTGAAGATCTTCTTCCTCTTGAGGAGTAAGTTAAACTGTGGAGCATTTTGTAGGAGACACTGAGAAGCTCAGAGAGCTGGGTCCTGTACAGGAGTCATTGCCCCAATATAGCAGACTTGACCCCCACAGCACCTAATTGTCTTTTTATTGATATAATTAGTCTTTTTTTCCCATAAATGTAAAATTCTGGAAATGCATAAAGCCCCCCTTTGAAAGCATACTGTAAATCTTTCCCAATGCACAGAGAGAGAAGTGAATGTGCGCCTGTTATAGGGCTGGAAATAAACTAATCTATTTTTCTGAATTTCCTTCTAGGTGAAATGCTTATTTGAGACGGAGGAGAAAGAGCAACAAAATGACATATTTGCAGTAGTAGGTGACAGAAGATATATCAAGACAAATGTCTGCTTTTTTGCTGTGAGCGAATCTCTTCTGTCAGGGTTCACTCATGTGTGCAGCACTGTCTCCAACTTCTCACCTGGTATTAAACGCATCCTAACTCCTGTCAGCTTCAAACGCATGGACAGTAGAAATGAAATCTGGGGATCTTTTACATAGCACAGGAGAAACCACCACCCCAGTCACTGTCAGTGATCTGACTCAGCCCAGTTATAGCTCTTTTTTTTTCTATGCACCTTTCAGATGTTGACATGCAGAGAGCAGCAAATGCTGAGCTCTGTGCTTGCAGATAGGACAAATTCAGTATCACCTGCCTGTGCTGAGGTCCCTCTGATGGGCTAGCAGTGCTGGTCACAGGTCAGGGCCAGCCATGTGAGCATCCCCTGAGGTCCCCTTTCACCCTCCCATGTCAAACTTGAATGTGCACTGTAGGGAGCTTCACAGTGCTTTGCTCTCCTCAGACCCGCAGGAGATGCTGGGCACCTCAGTGCTTTTACACAGGTGGGTCATCATGCTGAAATCCTTCTAGAAATTCTGCAAATTTCTGTGGTACAGGTGTGATTCCTGCACTGGCAGCAGAGGAGGTGGAGGCACCACAAAACTTCCCTCGCACCCCCCCATCCTCTCTCTAATGAGTTATGTCCCACGGGTGGGGAGCAGAGGAACAACATGGACAAGGTCACAGGCAGCGGGGTGGAAGGAGCCGGCCTCTCCCATCCCTACCTGCCAGCACCCTTGCATTTTTTATCACGCTTTTTGAGATAAGCTTTCTGCTGTTGTCCTTAAGGAAGGAGTATTTCTCAGTATAGGCATGATGTAATGCTCCTTTTTTTCACTTCGGAAAGAAAACAGGCATTACAGTCTGTACTTCAATAATATCTCTGCAGTTAAATAACTCGCTCTGCAGCTGTGTGTGGGAGCAGGCTGCAATGTCAGTCTCGGAGTAACTCATTTTTCAGGCGCCGCAGCGCTGAGGAGGAGACTCCCTGGCACAGGGCTGACCTTGGATGGGGGAAGCAGCCAGGAGACCGCGCCGTGCCAGAGGCTGCTTTGCCCGCTGTTTGCCATCTGGGACTGATAGCCAGTCCAGGCAAAACCTCCCCTCAAAGCGTACTGTGAACGGAGGCAGAGCCAAGCGCCATGGCCCTGCTTCCTGCGATGGCCCTGTCTCACGTGGCTCGGTCCTCTCACCTTTGACTCCATGGCTGTCTCCTGAGCCAGAAGCTGCAGCAGGAGGGAGCTGCTGTGCCCTTTGAGGGGCATTTTGGGTATTTCCCAAGGAGAAAAAGGGGGTTGCATCACAGTGGAGGGTGCCACTTTCTACCACCTCACAAGCCCGAGGTGCACAAGATGTGGAATGGAAACAACAGCATCTCTCTGGGCAACAGACATCACTGATAAGGCAAAACTTCCCTTGATGTTCAGCAGCTTGAAACATTCTCATTGGCATCAGTAGCACATTTTCCATAGAGCAGGGCATGGGTGAGCTGCCCATGCACTCTGATGTTTCCAAGCACGTTGGACATGCCTTTCAGGGTACTGCTCACCCACCTCTTTGGGACTGTGCACCATTTATGCAGAGAGTGCCCCAAGAGGCTGACGTTGCCATGGGGCTTGCTCGTCATTTGCACACCAGCTTTCCTGGCTGCAAGCTCTGCTGTATTCCCATAGGCAAAATGTCTGATTTTGAGACCGTTCAAAAGTTTTGAGTCTCTCAGAAACTTCTGTCAGCTCCTGCTGCTCAGCCCTGGTTTTCATGTCTTTCTCTGAGCCTGAGCCTCCAGCATAAAAAAGCCTATTGTATTGCCACAGAGCAAGAGCAGAATTTATTAGTATTTTTTATTATTTCGCTAGCACAAAGTGACTGCTGTGAAAGCCCATCACGATAAATTCCTCTGGGACGTGATGGCCTCAACCTGATCAAAGACATTAAGGAAGCAGAGAGGTGAGTGAGCGCTTCCAGCCGGTGCACGTGTGCCAGGAGTGCCGGTGTCCCTGAGGACTGATGTGGAGGAGAACAAGAGGTGCTCAGCAGTGTCCTGACAGCAGCCAGCACGTGGTTGTTACTATGGAAAAAGGATTGTCTTTTTTTTTAAATGCTGTATCTAAAAGCTTTGCAAGGTCAGAAGTTCTCCAGCATAATGATCACATTTTCCTGAGGTGTGAAAGTGTGGGATTTGCTAACCCACAGCATTTTTTCCAACTGAACTGGTTAGTAAACAAAAACTTCCCTGCAGGTCCATTGTACCTTACTTTCCAAGAAGGAAAAATAAATCAGAGGTCAAAAAGGATCTCTGGCTTGAGCAACTGCATCACCCAGTAAGTTTTACTTCACAACAATTTCTAACATGTCAGGACCTTAAGTGTCTGCAGAAAAATTTATACCGTTTGTCCAAAATGGCTCAGAGGTCAAGAGAAGCTTGACTGAACTTATAGAGTGTATGTTGCAATGTGAAGACTGTTGCTCTCTAGACCGAAAGCAACAAGTCGGTCCTGTTTTCTGTTACCGTGTGCACATTTTCATTATGCTATACTAAAATCTCACAGCCTTCTACTAGATAAACCAGAAAAAGCTATAGGTGGAATAGTGTTGGTCTAATTCCCCTAAAGGAAGAAATGTGGAGGAAAAGGATAACAGCTTCTTCACCCTCAGTCTTGGTAAGACAAAGGGTTAACTGAGCCGTCCAGAGAAAACTTGTGAGGTTGCAGGTGTGAGAAAGGAGAAAACAATACTCACTGCTCCGAGAAGAAAGCCTGAAGTCCATTCCTGGCAGATACCTGAGTCGAGTCTAGAAAGCAGAGCAATCAGGTTATAAATAATGCCGAATGATAGGACAGAAACAGCTATTGAGCAGCAGTGGTAGCTAATGTCATCCCATTCATATGCTAAGCACTGGATGCTGTAGAAATCCAGGACAGCTGCTTTCTACTTTAAGAGGAAAGGGAAGCTTCTGAATTATTAATATGGATGGGTTGAGACTGGATATTCTATGCAACTGCCAGTTAATCCCATTAAAGGGAATGGCTAGCAAACCATGACGAAGCATCACAAGTACCAAAATAGCAAGTGGTCACAAAACCCTGGTGCTGGGTGAGCGCGAGAGCCTTGCACAAGCTTGCCCTGTCCTCTGCCCCCCCCCAAACCCAGCTGGCAAGACCAAGCGAGCAAGCAGCGGGGACAGCCTGCCACCAGGTCCCCATCTGCAGATGCTGCCCCTGTCCTCTCTGCCTGAGGGGCTTACCAGGCAGAGAGAAAACATGCAAAGAGCTTGGGAACGTGGAGAGGGGGGAAAATGCGTGTTCACAGCCATTGCCCAGCAACTGGCATTTCTGCTTCCTGGAGCAGCTGCTAGGTGCTAGGAGCTTGGCCAGGCTACCTGCAGGGCGAGGGGCGCATGCATCCAGCCAGCCTGATTTTGTGGCCAGAGGCTGCTTAGCAGTGTTTTGTTTTGTTTTCTGGCAGGGGTGTTGAAATACAGCAGCTTTCTTTACTCTGCTATTGCTCTTATTAGCTGGTAAATGCCAGCCAAAGTCATGTAAATAATGTGATGATCAGTTTTCATAATTGGTAGCATCTCTACCTCTCCATCTCAATCTATGTAAACCTAGCTCTTCCGAAGGGTTTAGTCCTTGGTTGCAAAAGCCCACCCTAAACCAGGACAGAAATGCTTTCAGGGATCCTTTCAGCTTGGCCAAAGCTTCTCCTTCCATTTCTTCTTCTTCTAAATCTCTTAAATAAATTTTCCCACCTGTCAGCCTCTTGCTTACCCTGGGGACTGCTGACCAAGTTCAGGCTTCCTGCCTTGAGCCCCTCAAATCTCCCAAGTTGGTTGTGTTCTTGAGCAGTGCAGGTTATTCCCACCACAAGTGAAACCATCTGCCCAAGGCTGGGTGCCTTGTCTACCCTTGTAAGCACAGAATGGAAAACAGAAAGCAAAAGAAAACCAGAATGTGCATGTGCAGGGGAAGAGGAGAGGAAAATGGATGTGCAGAGGGGAAGAAGAGAACATTGAAATGCTTCCTTTGATGAAAAGTCACCTCTGAAGTGTTATAAGTGAATTTAACCGAATGGATTCCAAAATGGATTCACTAGATATTTATTAAGGTAAGAAAGCAAAAAAAAACAACAAACAGCGCTGGACGGCCAGGGAGTCGAAGCTCCACCATGGGCTCGCAAAATTCCCCTTTTTAGAGCCCCCTTTATATAGTCTTCCAGTCCCGGGCTGGTGTGGCTTCCTCCAATCGGTTTCTGTCCTCTGTTACCAGGGTCTCTTCGGTGTTACTTTCTTNGCAGGTGTGAGAAAGGAGAAAACAATACTCACTGCTCCGAGAAGAAAGCCTGAAGTCCATTCCTGGCAGATACCTGAGTCGAGTCTAGAAAGCAGAGCAATCAGGTTATAAATAATGCCGAATGATAGGACAGAAACAGCTATTGAGCAGCAGTGGTAGCTAATGTCATCCCATTCATATGCTAAGCACTGGATGCTGTAGAAATCCAGGACAGCTGCTTTCTACTTTAAGAGGAAAGGGAAGCTTCTGAATTATTAATATGGATGGGTTGAGACTGGATATTCTATGCAACTGCCAGTTAATCCCATTAAAGGGAATGGCTAGCAAACCATGACGAAGCATCACAAGTACCAAAATAGCAAGTGGTCACAAAACCCTGGTGCTGGGTGAGCGCGAGAGCCTTGCACAAGCTTGCCCTGTCCTCTGCCCCCCCCCAAACCCAGCTGGCAAGACCAAGCGAGCAGAGCAGCGGGGACAGCCTGCCACCAGGTCCCCATCTGCAGATGCTGCCCCTGTCCTCTCTGCCTGAGGGGCTTACCAGGCAGAGAGAAAACATGCAAAGAGCTTGGGAACGTGGAGAGGGGGGAAAATGCGTGTTCACAGCCATTGCCCAGCAACTGGCATTTCTGCTTCCTGGAGCAGCTGCGGTGCTAGGAGCTTGGCCAGGCTACCTGCAGGGCGAGGGGCGCATGCATCCAGCCAGCCTGATTTTGTGGCCAGAGGCTGCTTAGCAGTGTTTTGTTTTGTTTTCTGGCAGGGGTGTTGAAATACAGCAGCTTTCTTTACTCTGCTATTGCTCTTATTAGCTGGTAAATGCCAGCCAAAGTCATGTAAATAATGTGATGATCAGTTTTCATAATTGGTAGCATCTCTACCTCTCCATCTCAATCTATGTAAACCTAGCTCTTCCGAAGGGTTTAGTCCTTGGTTGCAAAAGCCCACCCTAAACCAGGACAGAAATGCTTTCAGGGATCCTTTCAGCTTGGCCAAAGCTTCTCCTTCCATTTCTTCTTCTTCTAAATCTCTTAAATAAATTGTCCCACCTGTCAGCCTCTTGCTTACCCTGGGAACTGCTGACCAAGCTCAGGCTTCCTGCCTTGAGCCCCTCAAATCTCCCAAGTTGGTTGTGTTCTTGAGCAGTGCAGGTTATTCCCACCACAAGTGAAACCATCTGCCCAAGGCTGGGTGCCTTGTCTACCCTTGTAAGCACAGAATGGAAAACAGAAAGCAAAAGAAAACCAGAATGTGCATGTGCAGGGGAAGAGGAGAGGAAAATGGATGTGCAGAGGGGAAGAAGAGAACATTGAAATGCTTCCTTTGATGAAAAGTCACCTCTGAAGTAAATGAAAACTGTCAGTATCACTTGCACAGTGCCTTTTGCGTTTACTGAGGATGTTGCAAAGGAAAAAAGACATACGAAAAAAAATCAAAGGAAAAATATATTCTTAGTTATTAAAGGGACTTTTCTTGATTGCAGTGTTTTTCTGTTTCAGACATTAATTTGTAACTCCATAACGTGTGTCCCTTACAGGCGGGGCCAGTGCTGAGGCAAGAGGGAGGTGCAAAAGCATTGGTTCAAAGCGATGTAACAAGGAGGGAAAGGGCAGCAGCAGAAAAGCAGATAAAGGAACATGTGTGCCTTGAGAGGTGGTAGGGGAACACAGGGACATGGATTACAGAAGAGAAATGTGGTGCAGCTCGGTGAATAAGGAAGGAGGCACGACAAGAAGGAGCTGTAATGATGGCAGAGCCACAGGCACTGCAAGTGCTGCCTGAGCCTCATAACCGCCTGGACCGGGTGCTTTCTCCTGCTCTGAACAAGTGGATGCTTCAGTTTTTAAAACACTACACGTAGAGAATATGTTGGCTTAGGGTGGAAGCAGAAGGGCTAGTCCCCCACCCCGCCAAAATGCCGGGGTCAGCCCTCAAGTAGCTGTCAGGCTCAACTTGCCCCCGCAGAGCCCGCACATCACGCCGTTGAGTGGTTAATGGTGTTCGAGCACCATCTTATTTTTGTATCATGGCTCTAACGAGTAGCAAGAGCAACGCAGTAGCAAAGCACAACATGTTTATTTCCCCAGCCCCGTTCTTGCTCCCTTGCTCATCGTACACATTTACACCAAAAAAAAACCACTTTGCGCTAGGACGAAGGAGCTGTGTGAAACGGAGAGGAGGGGCAGGGACGGCGCAGCCCGCTGGCTGCTCTCCTCCGCGCTGCCCCCTCTATCCGTTCTGCTTTAATGCCCGCACAGCGGGGAAGGGACGAGCTACGCTCAATTATTTCACATGCTTTTCTCTGCAAGTTACTCTCTCGTGGCGCGTGATGAAAAGCAATTCTGCGGAAGCGCTGAGGGCTTGCTCTCGTTTTGCGGCGCCTAACATGCTGCCTGGGGAAAGCACGCCTTGCATATACATGTGTAAGTTTGTCAGGCTGTTGCAGCTCCAGCGACCTCCGAGGAGAGCAGAAGAGGCTCGAGTCACTCCGCAGACACCGCCGCGATTGTTGATTTTGACATTATCGTGCAGGGAGTGGCGAGGGGTAGGGTCCCGGCACGCCAGTCGCCGTGCAGACACGAGGTGGGAAGAGTTTACTTTGTCGCTAGCGGAGGCATCAGTACCCTGCGCAGGCACGGGAACGCTGTGAGAGTGACAAATGGGATGCTCGTTGCAGACAGGCGTTCTGGCGGCAGGAAGGACTTGGTTAGAAATGGATTGGTTTCATGAAAACTGAAGGAAAAGATGGAGATAGAGCCTGGAGGTGATGAGGCAGTGAGAGACTTGCTTTCAGCGGTGGTAAAAGTGGTGCCTGGCAATGAAACAAGGTTTTTTTTGTGCATGCGTGTAAATTCGGCTGTAATTCAGCAGAGGAGCTCATTTGGTTTTTCTAAGTAAGAATATGTATAAATCCCTGCCAGAAACAATGGCCAGCCCAGCTGCTTGGCTGTTGAGAGGACAAAAGATTTTGTGGGGCTCCCCAGCCCCTCAACCACCCTCTGCAGAAGGGAGGGTGCTTGCTTGGAGAAGCTGGGAGCCAGGCCACTCAGCTCCAACACACCTTCCCTTTGCCCAGGCTTTCTTCCCTCCGTTTTTTTTTTTCCACACAGCTAGAGCAGACAGGAGCTCAGGTGCTCTTGTAGCCTGTTTGCCTCCTTTCTGGGACTTCCAACTCAAAAAAGACTGTCCCAATCCCAGGGCACAGGAGTTGCCTATGGAGAGGTGGTAAATGATGCATCCCAGGAAACATTCGAAGTCAGGTTGGACAGGGCTCTGGGCACCCTGATCTAGCTGAAGATGTCCCTGCTTATTGCAGGGGGGNCTATTTCATGATGCAGAGCCTCGAAGCCAAAAGGGCACATAAACAAATGTGCGTTAGGAGTGGCTGGGGGTGATGGGGCAGGCGTGGGCAATTTTTCACAGGCGAAAGGCAAGCATTCCCCCCTCAACATGCAATTCGCTGCAGTGCAGAGGGCCAGCACAAAACTTACACATCATGTCAGGCCCACTTTAAAGGTCATTTATCGTGGAAATAGTCCTTGTGCTGGTTCTCTGAACAGGGATGAATATTAGTCTCAGTGCAAAGCATTGCTCACAGGAGGCCCAGCTTAGAAAAATTAAACATTGTTTTTTTATGAGCCTCCTCAGCGCAATTCTTTTCACTCCCCTCATAAGAATTATTTATATAGACTTATTTTAAGTAAGAGAAATTTCATTCTCCCTGTCTTCCCTCTCCCTCCTTCCTCAACACTTCTTCTTCAGAGTTTGCTGACATTATAAAAGTGATAAAGCCTGTGAAAGCCTCACTGGGACTCAGACAGCCATCTTCTCTTTGCTGGCTGAAGATGGACATGGAAGATTTTGCCCCAATACCATCTGGTTTCTGGGTGCAGCCCTAAGAATATCATTCTACTTCTGACATATGGCAATGGTTAAGTACTTTATCTTATCTTGTTTTCCTGGGCTCTATCCCTCCCTTCCTCCCTCTCTTATTTGTGATTCTCCTCACTATGCTAGCAGCAAGTGCTTCTCCAGGCTTACCCCTCAAAAGCCTTTTTATTCTTGTGGTCTTTTGGGAAGGGGAGAAAACCATGAGGGTAAGAAGGGCACCACTGGGGACTAGCATTTGCATAAGTAAGTACTAATTAACATAGGGCAGATGATCACCTTGTCTCACGCAAAGTCATAACTCCTTCCCCCAAACAGTTTTCTGAGACTAAAGGGATGCTAAAACCTCAAGTCTTCATAGGAGGTGTCCCTGTGAACGTCCATGAATCCTGGCTACCCAATTCCTTAGGTCCCTCTGAAGATCTCTGCCTACGTCATCACTATTGTCTACATCTGCATGCATCTGTTAACTGGAACTTTGCAAGAGCGAGGAAAGTGCAGAGACTGCAGTAACTCGCTGAGCGAAGGAAGTGTGCATGATGCCAACAGCCTCAGCTCGCTCACAGCCTTGGGCATCGCCATCTGCGTCTGCTAGGCAAGAGGACACCAGACAGAGCACTGGTGTTGTCTCTCACCTATTGAAAAAGCGACACAGGATCTTTAATTATGAAACAGGTAACGAGAAGCCACTTGGGCTACGACTTACATGGGACCCTTCTAGAAAGAAAATAAATGTACTTGTTAATGAATTATTCATAAAGAGGAAACAAACTAAAGGATTCCTGGACAGTTATTTTCCAGAAATTAGGTCAGACCTAATTAGTTGCATAATTAGTTGCTTAATTACCTAACTAGTTAACTGTTAGTGACCTTTTTTAACTTGTGGTGAAAAATGCGTGCACGTATGTTTCACATGAGAGGTCCCACAATGCTTTGCAGGCTGCAGCTCCGACACAGGGAGTTCTGGGACGCAGCTTAGCTGCCCCGCAATGCTACGTGATACATGGAGGTTTACCTGAAGCAACAAGGAGAGAGACCAGGTTGTAATTACATATATTGTGATTTGGCTGCCATTCAAGTGGGGTTCAAGGTCTTTGAGCAATGACGAGACTGTTCTGAACACAGGTTGCCTGTTTCCTCCCCAATTTCACATGACTTCACAGGTGGACCTACTCACAGACAAAAGCAGATCTCTTCTGCTGGCACTGATGAAAATCAAAACAGAACTAGCACCTACAATCAGGGCAGTGAAAATGTGAGGTTGCTTTTGAGGAGCTGAGAATGATGATGCTTGCCTGGTTAACACAGGTGCACAAGGGACAGTGAAACCAAGACCAAAGACATGACCGAGCTGGTGCCTTCATTCATGGTGTGCTGCAGGATGGGCGCTGAAGCTGAAAGCTAGTTACGATGGTGTTAAATGCATGGAAAAAATTCTGTAGGCAGAGTGTTAACATGAGGTAAACAACACCTTTATGTGAAAAAATAAAATACTGACGCCTTGAAAGCTTTTTCGGTGACTAACGAGTGTTTCAATTGTGACTCCGGCGGAATCACACGATAAGATGCCACCGTCCACAGGAGGAAGGAAAACTGATACTAAAAGCAGTGGTGTGGACAGCAGCAGTCATTGAAGGAGGAGAGAACAAGTAGTCCAGGAAAAAGGTAATATTGGGTAGCAGGAGAAGCTGAAGTCGCTGGAAAAAAACTCAAAACTTGGTTAAGACAACATGGTGAAAATGCAGTGACATAGATATGTCACCTCTAGATAAAAAGTCTTATTCAATTCAATTTTTGCCTACCCCAGGCCAGTTAGCTCTGCTGAGAAACAGAGTATATTAGCACAGGTACAGCTTTGAGCAAAACCACTGTTTCCGGTGCCCTTGCTAACTCGGTATTTTGGCACGGCCTCATGCTGTACCGACACACACAGAGATGCCATGGCAGAGTGAATCCTGTCTTAGTGCAGCCCTTGGCACAGGAATAATAAAAAAAAACAACCAACCAAAAAAAGACTTTGGGCTTTTCCTTGATGTGGGTTCAGGCAGCCCTTGGAGCATGTGGAGATTGTTTAAAAGCAGCCCTAATTTGACTGTACTTTTCCAGCTTTTGATGGCCACGCTTTCTCCAGACTGTGTTTCCTATCGCCTCCTTCCTCAGCCGTCCCCCGAGGCACTCGAGGATGCTTCATTCCACAAAGACATCTGTGGGACAAGGCAAAGCTGCAGCTGGCAATGAGGGGAAGGAAAACTCTGAATCGCCTATGTAAAAATAAGATATTTTTTTTTCCCAACAGAGTCTAGGGAATGTGCAGAAGGCAGAGAGAGGGATCTGTGCTAAGTCAGCTGGCTTGAACAGTGACTGCTTCAATGCAGAATGTTTTAAGCTTGGGAAAGGGCCAGTTGTTCTCAAAACAGTCACTCAAACAAATAGCCAAAATGGGAGATAGAAACTGGAAGGTGGCGTAAGAAGACATGCCCACCCCAGTATACAGAGAGCAACGAGCAGACTTCTTCAAACTGCTGATTCATGAAGTAGTATCTCTAAGGGACAGGGAATCTGTTCATATGTGGCTACAGGTAAAAGCAGACCATTTCTAAGCACAGGCAGCATGAACCATCAGCGTGGAAAGGACCAAGATGGGGTAAAGCTGGGGCAATGAAGAGGCAAGAGTACGGACATCCAAGGGGCACATGCCTGTCCATAGAGCATGGGCAAGAAAAGAAGAAGAAACCGGAACCATTTAAAGTCAATTAGGCACTTGTAGCTCACAAGCAATACAAAGAATGGCAATGGTGATGATGGTGCAATGTGAAGCCTGGATGGCCCCTAAAGGAGCTCCTATCCCTTTTTACGCAGGCAGCATATACACACTATTTATATCAATCTTTTTCTTTTTTTTCTTTAACACAGTTCTTTAACAATAAAATAAAAAAACCCTAAACTTGAACTTCCTTTTCAATTTATCTCTTGACAGGATTTCCCCATGCAAATTTCTATTGCTTGTTCCCTGGGAACTATACTTCAGCCAAAACGGCTCCTTTAATGCAGAATTTTAGGACTGGATATTTGGATAACTCAACAGAAAAGCCCATATTGCTTCATCTTGCCCTACAATCTTCCACCCACTCATGAATACAGCACGTGCCCACCTGTGCATTGCTCTCATTGTGATCTTGCTAATTTTTCCTGTTCTTTTTTTGCTGTGGGTACAACTTGCTGCAGCTGTCCAGGTTGGGGTAACAAAGATCCAGGTAACACACAGCAAAGTCTGCATGAGACAGAAAAATAAAAACCAATATTTTAGTTACAACAAGGTTAAGTGAAGCATCCATCTGATGTTCTGGACCTGGAAACATATTTTTGCCTCACCCAGCATCATTTCTCTTGGAAAACCAATGCTTTACAAAAGGTTTTCAATAGCCTTTGGGGGAGGTAGGGAGCAAAGGGTCCTCTGCAGTTTCTTAATGCTTGAAATCCATTCCTGAGTACTTTCACCCCTAATTAAAGGTCACCTACTGGTTTGAGAACAACTGTTAATGAAGAGTTTAATTATCCAGATGACAGCTATAAAATCCTTCTCCCGTGCTTGAATATTTTAAAGCAATGAGGCCCAGATTTTCAAATATGTGCTTGCAAGCAAGTATTTAGAGCAAAAACTCACTCTGAAGAAGAGTGTGTACATGCACTTCACATTTGCATACACAATGGGAGATTACACATGCCCATATTAAAGATGCAAATCTGTGAGGAGGTTTGTATGCGCTTACTTGACTGTTTGAACCAGCCCCACCTTTCTCTTCTGTTCTTTCATTCAGGGAGGGGGCGGGATGGTTAAATTATTCCTAGAGGATAAATCATTTCACATTATTAACTCTTCTTAACAACAAAGCTGCATAAATTAAATGTAAGATTATCTGCTGTGTCCTCAGTGGAATGATTAGGAGGGAATCTACAGGAAAGAAATGTGGTCAAATGATTTGAAGACTTGCTAAATGGGATGCAAAGCCTCATCTTGCATTCTTACCTAGCTCAAATGTAGACCTGCCTTCTAATGAGCAAACCCTGCTTGGCATATCTATGCAACCCCTAGAGCAATGTTGTAAAGAAAATGGCTCATGGTTCATTTTCTCTACTGAGTCAGGTTTTTGCTTTTATCGATGCTTTTGACCAGCTGCTCCCATTACCTTTAGCTGTGGTGGCAGTTTACAAGATGTGGCCTTTGGTCTGCCAAGCCAAAGTGGCCCCATTTCTCACTTCCCATCACCACACCAGGTATGTGTTTCTTGGGGAGGTCAGGTATGGGTTCCCCACAAGGTACGTGCCCGAAGGAGTGATGCTTTTATCAGGCAGATGAAGCAGCTGCAAAGCAACAAACTCACGGCCAGCACAATCTCTTTATGTCACTCTGATGATGGCACCATAAGGGCAAAGACAGCCATAACTCTAACTGGGCATTTTCTGGGGCTTGGTGGAGACTGAAATGCAAGGGCCACATCAGGGTAGGGAGGAAAAACAGAAGGTATTGCAATATTGTCAACAGTTAGATGGTTTTCAGAGTGAGCTAGCAATAGACTCCAAGTTAGGACACCCCCCAAGGCTTTTCCTGTGAGTCAGAGCTAGGCTTTGACTCAGTTTCCTTTTTACCTGTGGCCTGTCTCTCCTACACATACGTGCACACACAAATACACACTTATTTGTCTGAACAGAAGACTCAACAAAACAGAGCTTCCAAGCCCTGGATATATAAAAGAGGGAAAGAAAATCAGAGTGTGTCATATGAGAAGAGCCATTTATATATATTAAAAAGGAGAAAAATTCCTGTCAAAGTTCTGTCAATGCTTTACATCTAATTTCATAAGAAATGTGAATTAATAGAAGACATTGGTTAAAACAAAGACAGGTCAGTGACGCTAAGTTATCTGTTTAAGAGGTTTCAAGCATACCTTTCTGTGCTTTGTTAACTCTCCAGGAGGCTCCAGAAGGGTTTTCTTTGCAGAGCCTCTCATCAGCCGAATTTCATTCATAGGTCACAGTGACCCGACTGTGGAGGCTGCGCTGCATAAATGGAGCTCTCCAGATAAGCAGTAACATTTATTGCATACTTTGTCAGCATATCTCTGGCCGTACACTTGTTCTCAAGGCACTTTGTTTTGATATTGGTTTTATTAAAATAGATTTCAGAAAGGGAAATGTAAAATAGTTTAAAGATTACACACGTAAATATGCTGTTCAGTGCTGAGAAAATCCACACCAGACACCATCAGGCTTTTTTTACATTATAAGCATGAATAAAATTTATCTTGCTATTTTTTTTTCTTATACTGCTTTCTTCAAAGAAAAAACATGACTTTAAAAATTGCTATAAATGGACTAATGTCCCACAAAGGGAAAGATACAGGTCTTACCGACCACCCCCCTCCCGACAATTTGGGAGGTGCTTAAAATTGAAATCCAAAGAATAGTGAAAGCCAAGGAGATCTGAGGACTACAAGAAGGAGGGGTTTGTCTTGGCAACCACATGGTCAGCCTCCTAGCTTTGGAGCTGCTGCCCGAGCCTGAGCTCCCACCAGAGCTCCTGTGCAGCTGGTGTGGACAGGATGATGTGCCTCAAGCATTTCTGTGCTGTCCTCCTGCTAGGGACGAGGCAAGGTGTTTGGTTATGCAGGCTCTATTTGCTCTTCGAGTATCATCCATCCCTTGTCCACTCTGGAGGAAGAGCCATGGGCTAGATGGCTTCACCCCTTGGGCCCTGGTCTGACTGACTACAAGACACAACCCTGAAAGGTCTCTCTTCAGGGGTGTTTATTTGTAAAGCATATTTAACTGGGTCCTGATTCTGCAAATGTCTGGCCACTGGTTTCACATGAATTTTTGGAACGCTTTACCGAGGGCAGTGGTGGAGTCCCCATCCCTGGAGGTATTTAAGGGTCACGTAGATATAGTGCTTCGGGAGGTGGTTTAGTGGTGGGCTTGTCAGTGCTAGGTTAATGATTGGACTAGATGATCTTACAGGTCATTTCCAATCTAGGAGATTCTGTGAATTAGATAAATTGCACCAAGCTCATGTGCTTGACGTAGCTGTGAGAGGATTTACAAGACTGGCTTCTAGACTATGCTTGTGTTTTCCTGAACTGCCAGGTCTCATCCTGTTGCCTTTGCAAGTGGTCAGGACCCAGGCAAAAACTGTGATGCACTACAAGAATTTGCCCTATTTATCAACAAAAACGAGCTAGCATTTGCCAAACAACACCCCTCATTTTTTGGCCCAAGAATAGATTTGGGAGCTTTTTTGTAATGCAACTAGAATATTTGTCATTTTGGAACATAATCATTCAGACACTTCCACTGGGAAAGGTTTTAATGGCTGCACACCAGTACACCGTATATGACATAACACATTTGTGAAGAAATGATTCCTTTGAGTAGTCAGAAGAGTTTCCCAGAGATGAATTGTATTTCCTGTTTTGCTCTTTCATTCTTCCTTCTCCTGGATCTTGGAGGGAGTGTTACTTGTGTTGAGTAATGAAATTTCCTCCCCAAAATGCACTGTCTTTGATCTCCCCTGTTTTATGCACTAGGGAACTGATACTTCCTTCCCTGGCTAGGACTGAATGAATAATCATCTCCTGTAGTTATTCACATCAGGTTCAGATGCTGAAATGTGAAGCTGATGACAGGGGAAATTATGGATAGAAGCATCAAGAATCACTACTGAAATTTTAGTAGTTGTAGGCAGGAAATATTCAAAGCTCATCATATTTAACCATGAAGACTCCAAAAATTTATAATCTCGTGGGTCAAACCCATGAATTGTTTGTGAGGTGGGAATGAAGCCCACACTCCTGTCCTGGTGTTTTCTTTATGCCCGCATACCCACACATAGATGCACAATCAACATGAGAAAATTCTACCCAACCCTAAATCTTTGGTGTGATTTGGAATGATTAACTGTTAAAAAAGTTTGATATTCAAATAATGTAAAAAGTCTGTATGTTCATTGAGATGTTATTCAAAAACCCGGTAAAATCAGGAAATCTTGATTGAGAGGTTTTTTTCTTTTTTGTTATGTCAACATACATAGCTTATGGTTTCTCTCAGGTCTTTCAATCTGGACCATCATCTGATAATGTGCACATGAAGGATTTTTTTTAGAAGGGAAGGGGAAAGAGAACTTTTAGGATTCCACAAAGACTTTTGTTCAGGTTTTCAAAAGCCATATCTGGAACCGCAGTCCTTTACGTAGCCCAGACAGTGTAATGCACTAACACTGCTGTATGGCAAACCTGCCTCAGGTATCACGTTAGAGTAGCCCATTGGCCCATCTTGCTATACCCAAGGGGCCCAGCCACACAAGAGTGATTTCAACCCAGCTTTGTGAGATCAACGTGAGAAAACATCCCTCTTGTTATGAAGGGTTTCTCCGACTCTCAGTTTTGCTTTTTTTCACCTTGAAAACAAACCCCAAACCAAACCAAACTCCTTGATCCAAACACTGATTCTCTGAGCCTGCCAATCTAGATCAACCCAAATCCTACCCAAAGTGACACTTGTGCAGAGTAAGGAAGGTCCCTGCAGTGTGGAACAGCAAATATCAGCATAGCTGGAGATGCCTCCTGCCCCTCTGCTGTGGTCAACAGAAATGGAAACAACACAAGATAGTCACATTTCCAGTAAGTCTGTGCTGAAGGACGTTGTTAAGTTGGCCTTCTGTCTTCTGTAACCCCAGCAGATATGATTAATGAAAAGAGCTAATTATCTGTCATTGTTATAACACACTTCACAGGCAAAAAAAAAAAATTAATTCTACATATTTTTTTTTCTTTCAACCATATATAACCACTATTTAGTTCTCAATAAGCAGCTAACATCTTCCTAGAATGAAGGGAATCTCTGCCTGTGTGGTGGGAGATACCAGTTTATAATCTCATTTATTTCTTGAGACAATTCTACAAAAATACTTTGGCACATACTAAAGTTTTGTTCTTTGTCCTTCAAGAACTGATGAAGATGATGTGTCATCTGTAATGGCTGTTCATTGAACAAAAATAGCAAAGTGGAAATAATCTTTTTTTTTTCATAAAAAATAAGTTTACATGCTATGCTGAAGTCATTATTCAAATTCACAGTTGAAAGTGATTATCACGCTGCCTCAGACACAAATTCATGCAAGCATTTCAGTTCAAGTGATTCAGAGGAACCGATGAATAAATAGTCCCATCACTGTTTTTTGATGCAGGAGGGCAATGGCCATTTCTCGTGTGGAAATTATGAGCAGATGAGGAGGTCTCTGTTCTGTAAATTTGGGCTTGCATTTCGCAGCAACCAAACTTGCTCAACAGAATGAAGAAATCCCTGCGGAAAGTTTTTGTGAAAATGGCATAGAGGAAAGGGTTAGCACAGGAATTGATGGGGTAAAACAAAACCAGAAGGATCTTGGATTTGGACACTGTGATAAGAGGAACCTTGAGTGAGGCTGATATTGCAAAAAAAGATATCGGTGCCATGCAGAGGAAGTCCGTGAAGATCAGTATGGCCATGCGCTTAGCAATCTTGGTGTCACTGTTTGAAGAGATGACGTTAGGGTTTCTCACCGTAAAGTAGATGCAGATGTAGCAGGCACATATAATCACAAATGCAAGTACATTCAACACTAAAAGAAATATAACATAAGCCTGAGAAAACGGTGTTTCTATATCCATGGGCAAACAGATGCTGACCTTCATATAGCTGCTGACTCCAAATATGGGAAGAAGTGCCACCGTGAAAGCAAACATCCAGCCAAAAATCATTATAATCACAGCATGACGAAATCGAACCTTGCGGTCCAGTTGCATGGCGTAGGTGATGGTGTGCCACCGTTCCAGAGTTATCACAGTCAGCGTGTAGACTGAGAGTTCACTTGCAAACACTGTAAAAAATCCTGCAGCATTGCATCCTGCCCCAGTTTGCCAGTCTATGGCGTAGTTGTAATACTGGCTTTTGGTCTGGATATCTACAGATGCAATAAACAACAGATAGATACCTATGCAGAGGTCTGCAAATGCCAGATTGCACATTAGAAAGCGAGGTACGGTGAGTTTGTATTGACTGCTTATTAAAATAATGAGGACAACAATGTTCCCAGTGATAGCTAAAATGTTGATAAACCATATCAAGACTCTCAGAATGTTGTATCCCATGATATCTTCACATGGATTGAAAGCGTCAGGTTTAGGTGAGCAAGCTACATTAACTACTTCATTGCATAAACCATAGTCAAATTCATTCTCTGCTGGGTCAAATCCTATGCCGTAGTTGGAAATATAATCTTCAGCTGCAGATCGTCTATGTATCTTATCACCAGGCTGGTCATCAAGGTCTTGCTTGGCCTGAGATATGCTACATATTGGATGTAATTCGGTGCTGAAATTGTAAAAAGAGTAGAATTGGAAACTAAGAGACACAGCAAGAGGCATACAACAAACATGAAATCACCCAGTTTCCATTAACAGCACAGTTTTTCTGGTTAGTTGATTATTTAGACTACTCTGGAGCTCAAAATTAATAGTCTGGCTGGTCCCTATTTATAAAATATTACATGAAAGTGTAAATGATTTGTAAATGTCATAAAATATAACAGAAAGGAAAGCCTGATGTCTGCATTACTAACACTTATGATGCAGTTATCCACCTGCATAACACATTCGGTAAGAATCCTCCCTTATTTCAACAGAATTTCCCACATAACCTGTCATTGGCAAGCTGATTCTTGCATGGGGGGAAATACATGGTGATGAATTCTGATGTATGACTGAACTTTGAAGAATGAGTCAATTCATCTGTGCCTATAAGGAGTCTGTATAATCACGATAATGCTAGTATTCCTTAGTATTACTCTCAAATTCCCCTTTTCCTAAAGTTTTTGACAGTTAGTGTGCCATATTCAATCTCGTAACTCCTTCAGGCACAGAACAACTCCAGTTTGTGCCATTCATTTTAAGTATCTCATATCGTATTGGTAACTGGCCAGTAACAGAAATAAATAGCATAAGTAAGTTCATGCAGGCGCCTAGATAATCTCTAGAAGCCAGATGCCAACACAGATACAAACACAAGACGTGGTAGAACACTTTGCTTAAAAATTGTTTTTAAAAAAATGGATTGCAAAGCAAGCAAAGTGAAGCCAAGTCAAGCCAAACCATGCCAAAAAAAAAAAAGCAAACCAAAGCAAACTAAACCAAACCACACCAAACCCAACCAACATTTCTAGAGAAAGAGTAGTTGCTTTTGTTTCTGCTAGAAAGTCTTTTTTAAATATTTGAGAATTTTCAGTAGCAAAGGTAAATATAAAGGAAAAGTGTTTGAAGAAAAAAAAATGCCTTTGAAGGTAAAAGTAGTATATTTTAATAGTTTCGTGTTTGGCTTTATTTCCCCTAAAAAAGCCCTCTATATGGCCTTCTCCATGCCTAGACCAACAGAAGAAACAAATGTTTTGCCTGAGATGATAGAAAGATGATCAGCTCCATCAAGCTTCGAAATATCAAGGTGTATCTACAGGAAATAAAGGGTCAGACTTTAACAACTGCTTCTTGTAGGCTGCCTCTGAAGTTTGCTGTCCCAGAAAGTTGCATCCATAGCTTTGCATAAAATGGATCCAGACCTAATCTGAGTTAGGGAATAGAACAGCTGGCAACATGTTGCAAAACCAACTCAGTTCAGCTCTGCCTACTTTCATCTACAGCCTAGACAGAAATTTAGGGGTATAATTTCTAGGACCGGACCCTAGCTTATCTTCCACTCTGACCTTCAGTAGTGTTGAGAGAAGAGCTTTCTAGGCAGGTTAGGTTGAAATTTTTAAACAGTTGGTAGCAGCTTAAAAGGGACAATTCTTTTTTTGTAACCTAATTTTACCCTTTGACTTTCTGCACTCGCTACATCTTCCAAAAATCGAGTTTAAAAGGTCTGCAAGAAAGGAAAACTAATGAAGGCCCAGCACCAGAAGGTGAGGGACATTTCCTATGAGGTTCTAACATCCTCTACTATTATCAGTATTTTTTATCTTGCCTGTCAACTGAAGCAGAAAACTGATTTTCTATGAGGTCAAATATGCACTATGAAGGTCACAATAGCAATAACAAGGCATTACATTTTGATCCCCTGTGTTCTGCTCGCATAAGGATGAGTGAGGGGTCCAGCATATTGATCAATATATCAACACTTCCCAAGCTGAAAGGGAATATATGCTTCCAAGGAGCAATAATGGGAGAGAAAGTCCCTCAGTTTTGAGTGCAACAGGCACTCAAGGGCACTGCAAGCTACTGCAATTGGCGGTTCTTCGTAAATGAACTGAGGGAAAGGTTTTTACCCAATCATTTCTCAGCTATGAGTTAAAAATAAACCTTTTCCCAAATTACGGACACGCTGCCTGGAGCTAAATCTGTCCCCTGATAAGACTGCTACGTAAGGCCAATTAAACATTTCAAATTATTCCAATTTATTAATTCTTGAATTATTTCACGGCCAGCAGTCCCAAGTGAAAAACGGGGTCCCATGGAGTCAGCTGCTCGGTTCGCTCCGAGGAGGGGTGGGGAGGCATCTCCTGGCTGGTCACCCCTTCCATAAGCAGGTCAGGGGGGCAGTTGCAAGCTCCCGAGGGAAGGCAGAGCCATCCTCTGGTGCTGGCTGCTTACCGATTCTTTGCCCTGGGATGTTTGCCCTTTGGGCTGCACAGTGCGTTCGGAGGAACGCGTTAAAACGTTTTTGGGCAAGGGAGGGGGTCCTTTTGCGAATTGGTATTGTAGGTATTGTAACCCAGTTCATTTATTCAGTCTCTTTGTAACTTTCTGTTACTGTTTAACATTGCTTTGCTCAAGTAAACCCTCTGAAAAATAGACTAGAGAAAGAACAACTTAAAGAATAACATTAAAATTGGCAGAGCGCCCTGACAAAAATAAACAAAAATGACTACCTTTGTACAAGTGGTTATTTTATGCGCTTCGTCTGGATCCGGTGACAGCAGGATCTTGTGTGCTGAGAAACACGCTCAGCGGAATAAAAAGTCCCGACCGAGGTTCTGTATTAAGCCCTATCTCAAACCAATCATCCTCACTGAAAAGTGACATCAAGTGAGTTGTGAGCAACCGATATTATGTTCTCGTGAGACGGGGCCCAAACACGACTCCTGATGCTGCCACATTTTAAAAAAAAAAGTAGTATTTCAAGTGACAGCTCCTCCAAAGAATAATGATCAAGTGTAAGGACAGAGTCGTATCAATGTCATTCTCTTAGGCAGAAGGTGATCTTTATGTCAAAGAAAGCCAAAAGCTTGCTGAAGTTCATAACGGTCTATGTCAAGTTGAGTGTTTTAACATCCAGCCTCTGCCCCATCCACACTCAAGGATATTATTTTCCAGTCATGGGAAAACGTGAGGGGAGTTCAACACACTGCACTGGGCTTGTCCTAAGAAAGCAGTTTACCTTCTGTTAGGCCAGCATCGCAATATTCCAGTGTGATAAATCTACAGATCAACATTTATCATACAATCCTTATTGGAATGGGGAAAAAAAAGCATCAAAATTGCCTATGTTTTAATCTGTGTCTCAGTCTGGAGCAGCTGTGCTTGATGCAACGTCCTCCAAAATTAAGACAGCACTGGCGCTGTAACAGATTGAAGCTTTCTGTGAGCACAACAGCCCCTGTTCGCCACTGCAGAAGGATTTGGGAGAGGTGATCGAGCATCTTATTTTATCTGAGGTTCTTGAGTGCTGCAAAAGTCTCAGAGGGGAAATTTCATAGAATCATAGAATCATAGAATGGTTTAGGTTGGAAAGGACCTTGAAGATCATCGAGTTCCAACCCCCCTGCCATAGGCAGGGACACCTCCCACTAGACCAGGTTGCCCAAGGCCACGTCCAGCCTTTAACATAATTTAACATAAACAAGGCAGCGAGAAAGGGGCCACACATCCCTGTCTTAATTCCATCCCAGATTTCCCATGTGAACACCAACTGCTGCTGTGATCCTTAGACAGGCACTTCTGGGGGTGAGCAGCCATCCTTCTTATCCTCCCTGGACTACCTGGAGATACACTGAGACCCAAACAGCCACGGGAGAATGACCGTCTCCTGTGAAGGTGCACGGCAAGTCAGGTGACGTCACGATTCTCACCAGCACCATAATGCCCGCTGCACTGAACCAAGCGCAGCTCTCACCAAAGAAATAATACACGTGGTGTGATGGAGCACTGCAGACTGTTACTAACTCTTAAACAAACTGAGCAGTCTCCGACGCACAGGCAGCTTGTGGCAGCTGTCAAGAAAACTGCTTTGAAATGAAAGCGGGTGCAGCTACTGTACGTGTGACTAATCTCTGCTTCAGTGTATGGGAATACCGAACTAAAACGCATCCGTTTTCTCTCTTGAAGCTGGAGAGACGATGTCAGTCTCCCACCAATTTCAGTACAAGACACATGACTGTAGGAAAGAAATTACCATTTTAAGCATGTTTTAAAGCAGTTAACAGGAAGAGTTGATCTAAATAATTGGTTCTAATAATTTTGCATTTATGCTTAGTATTTTGTAAAAGACACATCTGGTAACAATTAAAGACATATATAAATACATTCAACTTTGTTTTGTTGCCCAGGGTGATACAGTTCACATGCACATTTATTCAAGTAATCATACATATCATATAGAAAAGCATCTCCCACTTCCATACTATTTCTTAGTGTTGCATCACACCTGATGCTATAGGGGACTGTGAAATTGTGACCAGACTTGCTCCAGAAGCAGCCCCACTGCCACATGGTGCTCCAGCCCAGCCCGCTGGCCATCCGCACTGCATTATGTGAGCGCGGCACAGTTCATTGGCATTTCTTTGCAAAATCGCCCTTCTCCAGGCTGCGGGAAGGACTGTCAGTGTCCCCCTTGAGTTCTTACCTGCCAGGGCAGAGGCTTCTGAAAGTGGGGCTACACTAAGGGGAAAGTGAGTGCTGTGGGCTCCAATTCCCTGGGGCAAGCGTGACATGGAAGTTATTCAAAGCCCAAGTGAGGGGTTGAGACATTACCAAAAGGTCAGGGCCTTTTCTTCCCATAGCTTTCCATCAATAGTGACTCTTAGTCTGTTTTTGAAAAGTCGAGTTGCCCAATTAAGGGATGGATTCTGGGATTTGGGTCTTGATTTGGCCCAAGCAGACCAGAAGCCAATTACCTTCAAAAATATGAATCATGGTGATATCAAGGTCTCTTTGCAGATCCAAGATTAAACATGCCTCTATTGGACCCTTCGGCAAATACCACTTTGCCACCAGTGCTGGAAGGACTGGACCCATTTCTACTTAGCAAACTACCAAGCACTGTGCCTGCGTAAGCCTGCAGAAGTATGTGAAAATGTCTCCAGCTGATAAACTGTCCTAGAGAAAAGTTTAGCATTTTGGATCAAAAATGGGCAATGGGGGTGTATTTAGTCAGACACTTCCCTTATCAGTGCAGTCTCCACTACCAGATTTGCACTCTTTGCACAGACAATCTTGCAAACACATGTAGGTGATATTTATTAGTTATCAGCCCAAGCAAGATCAGTTATCTTTCATTGCCCACTGACAATAGAATGCTAAAAGCAAAATAAATGGCTATTGTAAGCATTAAAATAGAAGCTACTAATAGTTTATGCTTTCTCTGCATGGTTTTACTTGTCTTTGAAGTTTTAGGCAACTTCTGAAGACGGTGTCTTGAATTATAACAATTTTTTTTTCTGCCATGGCAAATTCCAAGTCTTTGAGACCAGCCAGTAAAGGAACAATTTTGAACAATAACAGGGGTTTCCGTAGGTACCAGTTCCTCAGGTTTTCCAGTGGCACAAATTGAGGAGGTTCATTAACCAGTTAACATGAACATCACATACATTTAAAGTCTATCTGAGCAGCCAAAAATACTCAATAAGAATCATTGATACCTGAAGTCTCACTGCTACTTGCTAATGGAAAATTAAAACAAGCATGGAAAATTACTTTGGGAGTCTAAAAAGACACCTCACCCTCCCGTCCTCCTCTGGTGATTTGGGTAAAAAGGGCCTGCTCTAGGTTAACCATTTCAGAAATCATATCCAAGATTTCAGCTTCAACTGCTGAGAAGAACCAAAAAGGCAAAAAAAAAATGGAATCACTTACTTTTGTCTTTTCCAGTTTGTAAATGCACAGCAATGGCTAGGATAGGTGAAGTTTGCCTCAATCAAAGATCTAAATTTGCTTAAATCAGGAAGCTTTTTTAAATTGTATGTAGACCTTGCTCTTAGCTTCTTAATGTGTTCTAATCCATGACTTGGCAGGAAACTGATTCTCGTCCTTGAAATATCCCTTTAAAAAAACATATGAAAGTCTCAGTAAAAAGCAAATTTACTTCTGCTCGATGGTGGATATGTGTTTTAGACTGTCCTACTCATTTTCAGAGTAGCGACTGGAAAGAGATCAGCTGGAAATCTACACTGAAAAGAGGATCCAGGGATAAATTAGGTGTTCCTCCAGGAAACCTGAACTAATATCCATTGCAAACAACAATCAAGGGATGTTAGTCTGGTCTGAGAAAAAAAATAAATAAATCCCATAACCCTGTGGGTAAGAACTAGCAGGGACATAAACCCTTAGTGCCATATGATTTTGGGTTTAGTAAATACCCAGTAAATGCAACAATCATGTTACAGGGTACAAAAGGCTGATGAAATCACAACAGAAGTTTGCTACATGAACATCACAGCATGGGAAGGCTGCTGCAGAAAACGCAATAAACACAAAGAGAGAAGCTCACAGGGGGTACAGATGTGAGGAGAGGTTGGGGATATCAGGTTTTGTACTCATTAGGAAGAAAAAAGAGATTAAAGAGAGACAGAGGTGACATGGTTCAAACTGTGAGGAACAAAAATAACAAAACAATTCCAGAGGTTTAAAAACTAAAGGGAGCACAGACTGAAGTGAAGAAAGGGGCAAGATTACAGGAGGTTAGGAGAGATGTATTTACGTGGAAGGCAATTACCGTGTGGGACAGGCTATCAAAGGCAGCGATGGAAGCAGCAGCTATGAGTGAATTAAAGAGAGCATTAGTGGGGCTATTAAAAGGAAACATATTGTGCAAACAATAAATCTTGACTTGTGCCACGCAGGTGGGGAAAGGGAAGAAGGACGAAAGGTGCTCCACCTCCAGGCTAAGAGATACTTGGGAACACATCCCCATGGCTCCAGGGTGTAACAGTCGGGGCAAAACATCCCCACATTTCCCTCACTAGGGCACAAACTGTGCCTCCTCAGCTTGTGACAGCAGGAGGGCATACTCCTTTCTCTTAAGAGCAACAGTAAAAATGAACAGCACAAAATCACCCTGTCCTCCCTTAGCCCCTGTGCTCTTATGGCCTGAGACTGATCCAGGATGCAGCGCTTGCTGAGGCTGCTCTGCTCTTTATTCTCCAACAAAAGAAAGGAATTTTCCCTAATCAAGGAATTGGACTGACAATGTTTGTAATTTTCTCCATGCCCCCTCCAAGTTACAGTTTCCAATTCATCCGTAACAGTACGATGTCAGGACAACATGTTATTTGATCTCTATTACCCAACATGCACAAATTGCTTTTATTATCATATTAATGCAGCAAAGTGGTGCCATGTGAGGGAGAGACCAGGTTTTAGCAGCTTGTAATAAAGTTTAGACAGTTGCTACGTACCATACGCACATTTGCACCTCTGTTCTCCATTCTAAGAAACAAAATTAACACCAGGAAACGGCTCTGGTTGAACTCACGGTCTTTAGCTTAGGGTGGCCAAGTCTAAGAAATTCATAGGCAGCTAATAAAGCAGTTAGTAAAATTGGTGGTTGGCAAAGATGATCTTTGTGTACACGCTGTGCCCACAGCTGAGGCTTTGCATCCAGGCTCTGAAGGAATGTACCACCTTCAACAATTGGACCATCAGCTGTGGCAGCAGAGGAGCAAACACAGACCCCCCTCCGCTACCCTGACCCAGGGCTGTGACTTCTACTGGAAGGGTAAGACAGACCGGTGGAGTCAGGAATGCATTGAACTTCTGCAGGCCAGACTGAGAGAAGCCACACTGTGGTTCTGAGGTTGTTCTGGGCCTGACCTGTTTCTGGCAGGAGCCAAAAGCAGCAGCCGACGAAAAAATTTTAGGTTATCGATTTCTGACTTAGACTCTTGAAGAGGTAATTAGGTTGCAATGAGTAACCTCAATTGTTTCATGGACTGACTGTTGCCGGTAGTATGCTGCCTAATGAAAACTGTCACCTAGAGTATATGCTCATGACTCAACAACTAAATAGCAGTTTTCTGCCTAAATCCAGAGACAGCATCACTCATGGTATCATTAAGAGGCTATGAAGCTTCACAAGGGCTCATAATTCTGAACAGGAGCATGGAAAATGTTTTCTTTGGCTTGTTACCTAAAAATCTTTACCAAATCCAAACTGTTATTACAATGGGTGGAAATAACAAGTAAATATGAATAGGAATACCACCTAGACTTAAAAATAGCTAAAATGTTACTGGATCTCTGGGCATCTCTAAATAATTTCATAAATATTAAATATTTTTCCATGAAAATATTTTCTTCTTCTTTTAAAAATTTTCCTTTTTATTCTCATTATTGCACATGAACAGAAGCGAGTTAGGGAAAGTGCTTTGCACACTCCTGCAGGGTTTGTTGCTATGTCTGTTAGGGATAGTTATTGATACACCACTGATAAGCCCCGAACAGCAAACGCAGGCGTTGTGCAGGTGGTTTAGTAACTTACTCCACTGAGTCACCATGCACAGAACTTAATGCAGAGGTTCTTTAGGACGTTGCTCCCTAGTTAGAGGCTTGATAAATTAAATGAGCATGATGAACAAGACGATAAAGTGGCAGCTGAAAATCAAACCAGAAAGCATCAGTGACTGGAATATATATTCTTGTAATATTATTGCTTGGCTGCTAGTCATCAGCCTTGACAGGAGCCAGTGCAGGAACAGCAAAATGAACCTGACTTCTCTTCCAATCCCTTCCCTTTCCCACTGGGAGTCTCTGTTGGATTAGCAAAAATATTGACCAAATGATGAGGTTTGAAAGGCATGTATAGGAACAGCAAGAAATGGCTGGCGGAGCAGAAATCAGAGAGGGGCAGACTGGTTGGTGAGAACAATTTTCTCTGTGCTTGTGTCTGAACTGATTTCTGGCTGTGCTTCAGGGACTCAGCTGTTGAGCTGGGGATCTACTGGAGCTCTCCTGTGGCCCCCAAGTGTGGGTTTCCTGTTGAAGACAAATTTTAAGGACAGGATGGATCACAGCTGTATCTTGCCCTGCATCTAAGTCAGGACACAGACAGACAACTCCTAAGGACTTCATTAAAAACTGGTGCAAGCCACTACAGCTCTGTGAGCACCAGAAGATGACTAAATGAAACAATCTGGCTGAAAACTGAAGCTATGAAACTCCAAATTGGAAGTAGAGTGTATTTCTGTATAGAAGGAATGCGTATATGTGTGGGAGTAATTAGCCATTTGATTTACTCGCCTACTGTCAGCGCTGAAGTCCTTTAACTCAAAACTTGATGTCTTTCCAAAAGAGATATTCTAATTCAGCCAAGAGCTGTAAGCTTGAGAGAGGAATTGATTTGTGAAACTGTGTAGCCTGTACAAGGGCTAAGACGGTGCTTTCTGACATTACTATTTGTGTTTGGTTTTCTTTCACATTATTTTAATATGCTGAAATGTAAAATAGAAGTTGGTGTTAATTGACTGTACAACACTGATTTGGGAAGATCAAGAGTTAAAACAACCTGATGTTCATTCTAATAAAACATTGCAGTCTGCAACACAAATTTGATTGCAACAACACTATTTGTCCCAGCAAAGATATGACTAAAGGTCAATCATTTCCACAAGTGAAAGAGCATTTCTGGTGTATCCTACAGTGATGAATGACTAAGAAGGCTCTTCTTTCATGATCTCAGTCGGGATAAAAAGGTAATTTCCCATGCATAGAATAGTGGATGTATTGGTAACAGAACAGAAAACTTCTTACACAAATAACTCAGCGTTAGAAATTGAACTATCAAATGAATCTGAACTACAGCCAAATCAATTTGATAAACCTCCAGAATATGATTGTATCAGCTACAGCTTGCAGAGAAAACACATTTACTTTTCGTTACAGGAAACAATGCTTTTCCAAAGAAACATCAATGATATTACTGCTGAAAAGATGTTCCACTGGCAGTCTTTTCCAAAGAAGGAAGACACTTTGAGGGAGTGATCGAAGTGGAGCAGAATGCAGTAACCCATACCATAGGTCTTTATATCATAGGTGCACTGACCAACACATCGTGGGAAAAAGGCCTTCAGAAGAGCTCTGATCTGAACTCGAGGTTACCCAGTCCTTTTTTCTCCCTCTTTTTTAGATTTCTAACCACTCCAACCTCTGTGTAAAATTTTCCAACAGCTCCAGTGACCCTTTTTCACCCTTTCTGGGTGGCTCCTAGCCCTCTCTGGACATCCAGGGTAGATGGGAAGAGAGAAGAGCTCTGATGAATTGGTGAGACAAAAAAAGACTTCCATGTCTCTGTTGCCACTCTTACGTGTTATGGCTTGTGCTCAGAAACACAAGCAGTTTTGCACATTCAAAGGCATTTTCTGACCCCATGACAAACCATGGCTTGAGGTAATGGTGTCTGAGATCCATGAGCATCCTACTGCTGAATTCTCTGCTGAGATCTCATTTCCCAGCTTATCACCCACCAAAAACAATCTGCTGTAACTGCATGAGATGTATCTCATACCTATCTCTAGAGGGGATGGGACATCCCAATCCCTAGCCCTGTAGGGGATTTAGAATTAAGCTTCAGAGATGCAGAGGCAGATCTTCAGTGGTAAACAATTCAAATTTAAGCATCACTCACCTATTCTTGATTTTGCTCAAACAAAAAACTTAAAGAATTTTTCTCTGGGGGAAAAAAAAAGCAGAACTACTTTCTTACAGACCTTACCAACTGTGGAGAGGAATCTGGATCTAAAACCCTGTATCCAAATACTCCCAAAAACTTGAGGACAATGTGAAAACATGGATCTAGACTGAAATTTCAGTTATGGCTTCCAGTTTATCTTCAGAACTACACTTCCAGTTTTGAACTCCAAGATTTGTGAGATGTTGAAATCCAGACTGGCATTCATATGCTCTTCTCTGTTCTTTTCTAGGGAGTTAATAATGAGAAAAATAGTATCTGAATATTACTTACAAAACAACGGGCCCATTGGCTCCTTGGAAGACCTCATTTGGTAATTTTTCTAGGTTGTGATTATCACTTAGATTTCTGAAAAACACAACAATATTGATGCTAAAACAATCTGAGATTAAAAAAATAGCTTGCAGCAGTTACTACCTTCAACGGTCGCTTTTCAGAATAGTAAACAACAGAAATAGTTACAGCTCATCCAGGTAGGTTCCATTAAATGCATGATCCTCAATTTCCCGAATCCCATTTTTATTCAGCCATCTGAAATAGAGAAAAAAACCCAGACTTGTGTTCTCATTCATGCTTTAAAACTAAAATGTATGTAATTGAAATCAGTGAAAGGGATCTCAAACAAATAAAATTATTAAATGGCTATTCAAATGGTGACATTTCAATGCTAGCTGGTAAGATCCCAAAGTTTGAGGAAGACTTTGGAGAGTGTAAACGTGAATAGGGCGGATGAGTGCTACCACCAGAGATGATAGCCAGAGTAAGTTTCTGAGGCAAGGGCAGAGCTGATGGAGATGCTGGTGCCGCTCACAGCTCCCCTGGGAAGGCTGCAGCGGCAGCAGTGAGGCTGTTCCAGGTTATTCCCAGGAGGGGTGAGACCAGGATCTTTCCCGCTGATGCTGTCGGTGCCACTTAGTTTTACTTTATTCAAGATGCTTTTGAAGCACTGTGCCACAGCTTAACCTTTTGCAGTTATTATTAAAAAAGACCACCATCTGTGGTGGTCTCATGTCCTCGGCGGGCAGGTGGAGGTGGGAGGCTGACTGTCACCGAGGCGGGCAGGAGGGCAGCAGGGGGGTGGCGGTGGTGCCAAACTGCCTGGCAAGCGGCTGATTCCTCCTACATCTGCTGCCTCCACAAACTACGCTCCCTGCCTGCTCTGCTGCCCCAGTGCCACCTCCCCGGGCTCCGTCCCCAAAGAGGGGACACAGGGAGTGAACCTGGGAGTCGAAGCTCTGGGGGCTTTCCGCCAAGTTTTTACTGTAGTGCATTAACGAATTAACATTTAACGTCCTTTCCTCTCTTCCCTTCACAGTCCTAAAAATTTACATGTGGGTCAGTTATATTTATCATCTTTATGGTGCAATCCTTCATCTGGCTTTAAACGTCACTTTGCAACTCCCGCCCTCTCCAACAGGCAGTGACAGGTCTGATTGATGGCAAAAATGGCCTGATTTAATTAAACTGTCAGCAAACCTGGACATTTTGCTTCTAATTCACGCTGAAAGCTGAGCATGCAAGTGACCCGCTTATCTAAGGTCCGAGGTGGTGAGCTAAGGTCAGCATGAAAATCAGTTATGGGTCTGGCTGAAAGGATTACCCTTCTGACCATGACAGGCAGATGTACACAGCTCCGTGTCTATAATGTCAGGTTGGATCAGGAGAACTGTCACCGTCCCCTTCACTCGCAAGCCCTATTAGACATGAGTGAGCAGGCACAGAGGAGAGACATGTCCCTGCTTATAGCATTTAAAGCATTTATTATATTACATTGATCTTATCCATTCACAGCTGCCAGGCTGATAGATACGCTTTTAATTACAGTATCAGCACTTACTGCGTTCCCTCACCGAACATGATGCTAATGCAATGAGATACTAAGGTCGTAAAATCAGAGTCACTGTTGCCATACAATGTGGACTACACACTCCTGTCCTAATTGCATTCAAGTAGTAAAAAGAGAAAAAAAAATCGCTAAATCCCAAGACTTCACTAAACTACATATAGACAAGTTTCTGTTGAGACAAATTCTCCCCTCACTTCAACCAGCATCCTTACTGACTCCACGAACTCTTATGCCAGCAACAAGTGACGATGGAGGCAGAGATCCAGAGCATGGACATACGGGCTCTTACTCACCATTTCATGGCTACAGTGGTATTTCTAAAACACACTTTAAAATTCACGTGGTGCAGGAGGGCACTGTCCCTGAGGGCAGTTTATACCCTATTTCAGGGCAGGAAAGCTCTATCTTGGGCTCTAGGTGGCACACAGACCTGGAAGCAAGGTGAAGTTCTTCCATAAATTTTTAGCACTTTTTAACCAAATGTATCCACAGTTGCAGTCTGTGCTGATCCCATGAATAGCGTAAAATCAGATGCAATCCAAATTACTGGCTTAAATAGGCTTGGAGCCTGCCACAGCTAAACCTGCTAAAATTGTGTCTCTCCAGACTGTGGGGGGCTCAGTGAGTCCTGGCTGTTTTTAATGACATCTTGACATGCCCGGTTTCACAAAATGATGTTGCTGTAACGGTCACTTTCTATTGCGTTGCATAGTTACTTCAGTTCTGTATAGAAAACCAGCACATTTGGGTCTAAAATGAGGCAACTGCATCACAGCACAAGGAAAACCTAATCAGGGACTCTCAAAGAGCACATGGGGCCTCTGACCCAAGGGAGAACTACAGCGGAGTCAGGACATGGTCCGACCAGGCGGGTGGTGGCCAGGTCTGCTTGCACAGCTCTTGCTGCTCCTGCAGACACCGGTGGGTGTGGGGAGCCCACGGCAATGGGGCTGTTGCGGGACACAGGGCAAAGCATCTGGAAGAGGACATGATCCTCCCTCCCGTCCCCTCCAAGCCAACTTCGCTAGCAAACCTTAAGTCCTCCGAGAGGACCATCCTTCAACACTCAGGCACTAATCTTATAAACAATGGGATGTCCTGGGGAGAGAGGGGAAGCCAGTCTCATGCTGCTCAAGTGGCCCAGAGAGGTCAAATCACAGTAAAAACCTGGGATATTTATCTCACCCCTTAGTGGTACAAATAGAAACAAATACAGTGCTCCTTGTGCAGTGCTCTGAAAACACAAAGTCCCACCTGAGTAGTAAATATTATTATCACAGAAGAAAAGATAAATCAGTGCATTTGGGGTATCATGACTTGAATACATATTTGAGAAAACTGCGTGTGTGTTTAAAACTTCAGGGAACTTGAGGTAGACAGAGGTTGTGCGCAACTGATGGAGAAAAAGGAGAGATAGCAGCTAAGTGACTTGTTACTGGCCTCTCTTCAAATATTGATGGTCTGACCTTGCTCCCACCAAAATCAACGCGAGCCCAATCAGTCAATCAGGTCTTGCTTGTCTGCTTCGGTATGCGAGGTAAACTGTACACACACACACAGTGGGAATTTTTTCCAGTCTGGCCACTGGCTAGGTGAAACGAGGGCAGCTTGTTAGCAAGCAAACGGTACATTTGATATACCAACGGAAAGGATCAAAGAAGCCAGATAGTTCATTAAAATACATGACTGCTCAAGTCAAATGTAGAGTCATCTAACCACGCAGCTTGAAACTGCATTGTGAACCGGCCTGTATCAATGCATTAACATTGTGTACAAATATGCTGTATTCCCACAACATCTACATATATTTTGCCTGAGTAATAACTGTCTTTGAATGATGTGTCTGACTGTAAATATTTATGAGTCATACCATCCTTCTGAACACAATTTTTATCACATGGAACTGTTGTTGTAGGTGGAATATGTTTAACCTTGGCATCAGTAATTACTAAATTTGCTCTATGCTGTGCTTCTAAAATAAAGAGCAGGATTAGAACACAACAGAAAACCACAAAAGCATTAATTTTTCATGACAGGGAAACAGAATACAGAGATTTCGGGGGAAGGGGAGAAATCTAAAACCTTAATTTGAATTTGGAAGCATACGAAATAGTGCCCGTCCCCTGGTTTTCTCGCCCCTATTCTGGAGAAGAAATGAGCTAACAAGGAGAATAATGGATTTGCTGTGTCGTACTCACAGAATCACACTTTCAGAACTCAGGCCCGTGAAGGAATTTCTTTCGATTGTACGTATATTGATATTGTCTTGAATATCTCTGAAAAACAAAATACAATGGAAACTTCACCTTTTTGTACCTCTGTGAACCTTTCAATACGATATGCTATTTCAAACACAGTATTTTTCCTTATATTCAATTTGAGGAACCATTATAGGCAGAGACATAAGTTTTTAAGATATTTTGTCTGCGGAGCACAAAGCTTCCTGGTAAAAAAGGCCGGAGCAAAACATTTCCAACACCCCCATACCTCCCTCCCAAATAGGCTAAAGTGATTAAAATGCATAAAAGCCCAGCCAGGTCTTATAATCCGGAGGCAGATGAAACAGTTTCCTCCAGCAAACATATTGCTCAGAAAATGCGAGCTGAGGGGCTGCGAGGCCGCCCCTTCTCACAGCCTCCCAACCAGGAGAAGGAAAAGCCATTAGCCTTTCTGGCCTGGTTCAGCAGGGTACCTACCAGCCCACGAATAATTCCCCTGCCGATGTCAATGGGGTTGCTTATAAGCTTTGTATGTGCTTAAGAACTTAAGGCGCGGGACCCCTGTCAATGCAGTTTGTTGAACTGACAAGTAGGCATTTCAGTCTTTCGGCGTTTTTGACTGATAGGAAAAAAGGAACGGCAGATATACGTTCTGTTGCTTGCTCAAAATAGACCTCAAAGAAGTTAAACAGTATTACTCATAATTTAGACTGGGGATGCGGTTGTTTTCGTGCTGTTTCTGTTGGAAAGCATGGAACAAAATGAATTATCTGCAAAGCTTGAAACGAAGCGTGATTCCAAAATTATCTCATGCTGACAGTTGAGTATGGCCACAGCTCTGCATATTAAGTGACACTTATACATAGGCCTCATTCTGCAAACTGAGGTCAGCAGAGGTAGGAACAGGGAGGGAGCGTGACACCCATTGTACTGGTTTCAGCTGGGATAGAGTCAATTTTCTTTCTAGTAGCTGCTTGTTTTGCATGTAGTATGAGAATAATGCTGATAACACGTATTGTTGTAGTTGTTGCTAAGTGATGTTTACATTAGTCAAGGACTTTTCCAGCTTCTCACAGAAGCTGAGAGGGAGCATACATGGGACAAGCCGGCCAAAGGAATATTCCATACCACAGATGTCATGCTCAGCATATAAATGAGGGTTGGCCGGGGGGCAGGAATCCACAATCACTGCTCAGGACAGGCCGGGCAATCGATCACTGGGTGGTGAGAGTGACTTGTGTTGTATCCCTTAATTTTGTTTATTCTTTTACCATTACTACTACTACTACTACTATTTTCCTCTTCCATTACTGTTCTATTAAACTGTCTTTATCTCAACCTATGAGGTTTTTTGGGGGGGTTGGGGTTTTTGGGGTTTCTTTTTTTGGTGATTCCCCTTCCGCACCCTCCTTTTCTCCCTCTTTTCCCTACCCTACTGGGCTTATTCTTACAGGAAAGGGAGGAGTTTCACCTGAAAAAAAAAAATAGCTCTTGCTCAGCAGAAAACAATAACTGAAGTCCAGTTAAGATTGATGATAAACATAAAGGTATACAGGAGGAAGGTTCTGTACCTCCATATCTGTTGCATTTGCTTGATGGTTTTGGAGACCCCTGAACTGCAGTTCACAGAATTATCTATGTCACATGTATTACAGAAATCTATTCCTTATCTTATATGTGTGTATACTATATTCAGTCATCCTGCACTATGTTTTCTATGCATTTTTATTTATATTAATGGCCATTACTAAGACAATTGTAGGATTAATGTTTCTGCAGCTTGAAATCTTCTAATTAAAGATTTGAACATGCAGAACTTTGCCTGTGCATTAAAAATATATCTTGTCCAAAGGAAGAGAGGAAATAGTTGCTTATTTCCTGGGTTTTCTGCTTTCAATTATACTAAGAACTGATTGAAAAATTTATGTCAAGATCTTCAGGGAAAAAAACCCAAGCTTTTTCAGAAATGTATTTTTTACAGAAAAAAAAAAAAAGGTGCTTCTACAGNTCTGCAGAAAAAAAAAAAAAAGAAGCCTGCTTTCACACAAAATTTCACAGAAATATTTTTTCTCTGTTAGCACCGGAATTTTCCATAGAAAAATATCTCATTCTCTGGACAGTTTTACTGGCAGTGAAAAAAATGAGCATGGTGGAGATATTTCCCAGTGATTTTTTTTTCTTTTTTTTTTTTTTTTCCTGTGATGTGGCCACCTCTCCACGGAAAACAACTCCGAGATCAGCAGCTCTTCCCATGCAGGCCAGAGAACTGTCACCAGGTGGCAACAAATTTCCACTGCCACCAGCCTGGTTTGGGTTTCAACTGGTGAGAGTAGTAAAAGGCTGTTATCCGTCCCCTGAGCCATCCAGGCACATGCTCATAGCGTAGTTAAAGGAAGAGCAGTCTGTAAAGTGAGAGTTATAATGCTTTGTAGAAGGGAGACCTATAGAGAACTGAGACCTTTTAGGCCACATTATCATCAATGCCTACAAAATTACAACCCAAAATGCTACCGTGAAGCTAATAAGTGAACACAAGGGGAATCACGTCTTGAAAGGTTTTGTTGGAGCAGGAGAACATTCAAAGGGAGCTTTTAAAAAGTGAAAAGCAGACGTTAAAACTTACAGTAAAACTTTCTGGAAAGAGTGCACTTTATGGACAGCGGGTAAAAACCGAAGGCCAGTGTTTGATATCAACCTAAGTGGGAGAGAACAGACGAAGATTATTCGCTCTGCCCCAGGAACAAAGCAATAATTAACAAAGAAGAACAAACATTGGACTTAAAATGGCAGCCACAAAAGGCAGAGTTTAGCCAAAAACGAGAGTTTTGCTCCCAGGAAACTTGACATTGTGATATAAAAAGATTTTTCACCAAAGCACAAGCTGAATTCTGCCCCACTGAAGTCAAGGGAGGAATCCTACCTTGGATAACTGCGTAGTCCCTCCTGGTGATCTCAGAAAACTGTCAGTATTTATTTCCCAACCATATTCTAAGAAAAAAATTGCACTGACACAAGACAGTTGCTCTTTTAAGACAGAAGTATCAATTCACTTACCACAATTTTCACCTTCTACTCTAACACATCAATTCTACTGGAAATAACATTATTTCATGAAAGTAAGAGAGTCAGGACACTTTATTGCCCAGCACCTCCAATAGTGAGGAACCGAACACATGGGAACGTTTCGTCAGTTTGTGTGACTGGAAATGGGCCTGAGCTTCTGTATTGACCTACCTCCACCCTCCCACCACATTGACCATCGTTGGCCTCTGCGTTGCGGCTCCTGTCAATGAAACACCATCCCAGAAATGATAACTCCAAAGAATAACCTGTGCCCACAGCCAGTGAGGAAACATGGTCACAGGTATCCACAGAACTGTACTATGACTAATTTAAACAAATTTTGTTATCCAGAGCAGTAGCAAGGGCAGGACAAACATGATATTGCCAGGCAGCAGGAGATGGCTGGTGGCTGCCGATGGCTGGAAGGAGGGCTGAGCACAGGAGGGAGGAGGAGCTGGACAAGGCTGAGCTCCGACCAGCTGAGAGTTTTTCCCAGCCACCAAAATGTCTCATTTTGACTCTACCAAGCAAAGTGAAAATTTGACTTCTTGAAAGTTTAGTTATATCTTTGTATTTTTAATATGTGAGATGGTAGAGAAGGTAACCTTTCACTGAGAATATTGGTTCCTTAAGGAATGTATTAGTAGTATATAGAAGGTATTTTTCATCCTGGCACTTAAACAGAACAATATTCTTTTATTACTGGATGTGATTTTCTTTTTGCAAATTCATTCCTGAATAGTTGAATGGTGATGAAAAGGAATGGTTGAGACTGGGAAAAAGTAACAGCGTTCTTCTAATATCAGCATTCATTTATTATGAACGTAGGAGAGGTTTTTTTTTTTATTTCAGGAGAGTTGCAACCTTTCAGGATTCATAATCTGAACTGAAACTGAACTCCTCCATGTGACGACCAAATCCTACATTTGGGCACTCAGGGTGACACATAGGTCCATAAAATAGTCATTCACTTGCATAAGCACTGCTCTGAGCTCCCTGAGGTGGTATCTGGATATCCTCAGATGTTGCAAAGCCAACTTGTTATCTGTCTCATCTTATAACAAAAAGCAATGCATTATGTGCAGGAAAAAATTAAAGAAGTATAGTGAATATTCAAGAAGCCAATTTGGGAAAGTTGCTGAAATGTCATAACTGTTTTGTCTCAGGAGTCAGAGTGGTCTGACATTGCATTAGCTTAAAAATAACAGCTGTCACATGTGACCAAGAAAGCTCTGGAAAAATGCCTTTGAAAAACTATTACATATAGTTAAACAGAAAGCATGATTAATGAAGCAGGTGGATTTCGTAAGGCCCTTACTATTTAAAGTACTTCTGCACTTATACTTTGTAAAAGGAATTAGAAGAAAAAATTAGAAGCGATAGAAGAACCTGTAGCTCCCCCCCTTACAGTATTTTAAAGTACACTCTCTAAATTACTGGAGATGTACACGGTTTTAGTTGAAAGCTGCCTTTAATTTTAAATAAGTCATAGGCTAGAAATTGATGCAATTCTTTTTACGAGCCCCTTGTTTAATATAAATTATGGCATGCATTTCCTTTAGTAGGTAAATGAAGAAGCAAACCGCTGCCAAGTAGCGTGTGGCTATTGCAGGACAGAGGAGAAAACATGAGAAGCATTCCTTTCTACAGTACTTTCCCGAGAAAATCTCAATCCTCCTGTTGCAGTAACGGAAGGTGACAGTACTCTAACGTATGCTATTCAAACACTGCTCCCAATGGCGACTTACTCCCAACATATCAAAATGCCACACTGGTTAGCGGGGCTTTCACCATACATGTGTGAAAGAACACATCCAAGGGCTTGGGTGATGCCATAGTCCGTCCTGATCTTTCCAGTAATCCCAAAGTGTTCAGGGCTCAATTTGTACTGGTGTCAACTGAGCAGCATGAGATGAAGAGGAAGCATCTTTGACAAATCATTACATATTGAAGTAAATCTACAGGTGGCACAAAGCACTGATTGCACAGAGGCACAGAACAGTGATTAGGAGCAGGAGAGGATGTTCTTTTAATTAATTGCAGAAAAAGAACTAAAAAAATATTTAGCTAGACTGCAGCCGAGATCTTCCCTCTCTTTTTATTCAACCAGCAAATCTCCGGAGGCCTTTAAGTGGATAATCTTGTTAGAATGTAGATAATCCAATTTACTGAATATCTTTCCTGCAGGACAGTTTTGTCAATATATTTACCATATAACGTATACATCCTTAGTAGCCTCACTTTAAACAAGTGTCCTCTTTAATCTGTGTTATAACTGAGCCCCCCCCTTGCCGTGCATAAACAGCTCGGTAAGAACCTGTTTTTCAGCTGGCTGGTGGCTGCTTTCCAAAGCATTAATTGTCTTTCTGAGAAGGCTTACTGGAGGCAGCACTTAAGAAAACATAGCACTGTGATCAGCAGAGAACAAAAAAATCTTTCAGAAACTAATTCCTGGAATATTCTGTCTGCTTATCTCCAGATATAGCAACACGCTTGTTCTTTTTTACGCCAAATTGGTAGGAGCTACTCTGACAAAACTGGGAACACAGTTCACCACATCAACTGATTGTGGGTATTTGCTAAATTGCAAACCCAAGATAGGCAGAGATAAATACAACATCACTTAGGAAGCATTATTTTTGTGTCCCTTAATCGTGCTGGTTACTTTATACTGCACGTGAGCCTGACTCCAGCAAGAGATTCCTCGGACTCATGTGCCCCAGCCTTGCAGGCTAAACTGAGCCCATAATCCACAACACCCACTTCTGAGGAGAAGTCTTTAACCCTGAGGCTGCCGTGCAAAAGGAAGGAGGGGAGCATCTCCTCTTTTTATTGAAGGGCCAACTCCACACAGAGGGTCAGCGATTCTGTGGACTTGGCTGCATCTGCAGCAAGTAGAGGTTTGGGTTTAGGAAGCATGCCAGGTACGCGTGTGTCAGGTCCTCCAAGACCAGGCACGTACAAGCAGCTGCAAGACTCTGGTGTCAGGCTCCGCTCTCCACAATGCAAACAGTTTTGCAGATAAAATGAGTGCTTTTGCGACCTAAATTTCCCCTCCCCTCCAACAATCCAGCTGTATGCCCTCAAAATTGATCTAAAAGGAGCGCTACATTCAAATCTTTCTATTTTAAGCTGAGATTGCTTAATACAGGATGTCGACACATCCACTGTAAAAAAGAACCAAAGGACACAGATTACACAAGAACTAATTTTGGAAAGAAAATAGGTTTGAAAATCCATCACTACATTATTAAACAGACAATGCCACAGCTCTCCCTAATGAGAGCCAGATAAATAATCTTGTACCCATGAAAAGGTCAATAAGTTACCAATTTGAAGCAGCCTGTCTCTTTGGCATACATCCAAGAAGACCAATTAACAATTCTCTTCACCGCTTCTAAAAGACTGGTGAGAATGTTAAGGTTACATTTTTTCTAGAAGGTTTAGAGCATTTCAGCATTGCATTTCTTTAGTGTTTTTTCTCTCCTTAGTGTTTTTGCCATACTAGTAATGATGATGCAGGAGACAAAGGGAGTGGGGTAAGCAGGAAATGTTTTTGTACCCAAGCTGACAGAGATAAAAGCATATTAATGTTCAACAGTTAGTGGCTGTTATGAGCCCATGAAGCTGATGAGAGGACTGACAAGGCTAGCCAGGGTTCTTGCCTGCCCATAAATAAGGCTTAGTGGATATACAACTATTTCTGAAGGAGCACAGAGAAAGTCTTGCAATCAACATGTTGCAAAGGTCATTAAACTGATGGACCATGATGCCTAAGCTCAATTTCAGGCATTAACACGAATTAATTTTTCTCCCTTTTTTTTTTTAAATGAAAACTACCAATAAATATATATTTTTCCGTGAGATTTTCTGACCTGTGTTTTAACAGTTTTTTTCACAGCCACAGCACTGTCGCGAGGAATCAGACCACGCATCTCGTACCGTGCCAGACTGCCACCGTGGCTGGAAGCTTCAGAAGAACCCCGAGCCCGGCAAAGGGCGGGTACCCAAGTCCCCGTGCTTTGGTGTGCTGGTTGCAGCTGGGTCTCACTACACCTCTTTACACCAAGATACGCGGTTGCCTGTGCCAGCTGTTCTCACTGGTGGGTCAGATCAGGGAGGGCTACAGAGGTGTACGGCAAGGTCTGCAGCAGAAGGTTGGGCCAAGGAACCTCTCTGACTACAGGTCTCCATCTCCAGCTCTGCTGCCTCAATGTTGACTATCTGGGAAGCTGGCATGGACCCCAGCTGGGGAGAAGATACACCACATAAGCAACAGGACTACGTCCCAGTGGGACCAGTGTCAGGTTTGCTTTTCCACTTAAATACAACCCTGTATATGGTTGGAGAGAACCTTCTAATCCATTTTGTGACAAGATATTTATGAAACCACTTGCTATTTCTTCCTAACTTCCAACAGTTAATGGGAGAATTAGGCTGTGATGTACAAAGGTTTGTTAGCTTTTTATCATGGCCTTAAAATTTTTATCATTTCTCAAATAGCTGTCGATAGTGTTTCTATCCACACAGATGCTTAACCCTCTTCTGAATTATTTTAAAATTGAGTCCCACATGTTTACCAACTGCTACTTCTGTATTGTGTAAAAAAAGCCAAAACACACAACCAAACCTCCCAAAACTGACACAAAACCCATCAATCCATTAACTCCCCTCAGCATCTTGCCTTATATTTTCACTAACTGACCCTTCGTTGTACGTCACAGGAATACTGGGTTACCTTTACCAGCTGCCATTTTGCAGCCTTCCATCAAGGTTTCTGCTTTCTCATTAAATTCACAGTCCTTTTCTTTCAAAGAGTAAAACTCTGCCTTTTCAAGGTGGGAGGGGTGTTTCTAAAAGGGCAGGCACCAGTGACTGAAACAAGGGGATGGAGAAAATGGCAGTCTTTCCTACAGAAATGTGTCAGGAGAGAGCACGAAGGCATGACTGTATGTAGAGAGTGTGACGTGAGTGTGGTGTAACTCAGCATCACACCCAGCTCCCTGCTACGTGGAAGGGTCCTACAGGGACTTTGGGTCCTGCTCCTGATCCCTGCGGTGTTAGTTGATGTAGCTCCACTGGAGCCAAAGGTGTTGCACTGATTTATACCCCCAGCGCAGCCACCTCAGACCATTAGCACAAAAGACACGTTCATCTGTTCAGACATTCACAGCAATGAAGCCTCCACCTTTTGTGCTATTTATAGTCCTACAAGAGGGTGGGTTTTTTTGCCTCCTAAAATGAAGGCACAGGGGGGACACAGCATAAATCCATTAGTGGAGTAAACATCAAAGATGGATTTTATCAATGTAAATTAGAGAAAAGCTTTGGCACAAGAATGAATGTGAATTAAGTGGCCATGAATAAAATTAGAGGAAATTTTCTAGTCACCAAATCATTGAATTTCTGGAAAAGCCTCCCCTGGAAAAAAGAGAGAAAGCAGGGAACAGAGAACATCAAGAATGTCAATAAAGCACTTAATTAGTGGGATACATGGAGTGGAGCCAGTAAGAAATATGACACAATAGTCTGGAGAGTCTCTTCCAGTCCTGCATACTCACAAGAGAGAAAACCTTAAAAAGTACCCAAAATATATTTTCCTCTGATTTCATCTAGTGAGTAGAACTTGCTAAAAAGGAGTAGGGAATGGTTAGATAGACAAGCAATAGTCCGTATTTTTAATCTGTTGCTTCTATAGGTCATAGTAGAGCTGCTGCAGCTGAATCTTTATACAGGTAGCATGTCTGCACGTTTGAGTCAACGTATATGGGAGTGTGCAACGACAAAAGTTCAAACGAGGGAGCATCCACCAATGTTAAGAGAAAAACTTCCACTACTTCAGATATTTAAAGTGGGGTTTTACCTTTTCCTCACGACCTCTAATTTGTGTGTCCCACACTTAAAAAATCGCTGAAGTTAGTGTGTTCATTACTGTGTTCAGATTTCTTCAATTGTGTATGAGATAAATGTGCTCTCATTCCTTCTCTCCACCTGACAACTGTATTATCCGTAGGAGCTTGTTCTGGGCTTTTTACATTGGATAAACAAACGCTGTGTTTTCGTGCAGAGGTAGCCAGAATTACTCAAAGACAGCAGTAACCGCTGAATGTCTCAGGCTTGAAACCAAAGGAAAAAGGCATATGATTTCTCCTCATGACAATGCAAATTTAAAGCTTTATTTCCCTGCTGCCAACAGAAAATCTGTGTTTCAATTATGCACGTACAAAAGTTAAAGTTTATCAAGGTGCCTGGTGAATTTGATAAAGCAGATATTGGTAAAAACTCTGAGGAGAATGACAATCCTACCACAACTCTAACTACATGTTCCTGTTCAATGAGGGTTTAAATTATAACAGTTTGTGTAACACACTAAATACACCTTATCTCTTTAAGTCCAAGCCTTAAATCTCAAATCTTAAAGTTCAAATTCAAACCAGTGCCTCTTGGCATTTTTGAGCCCAGAACCTGTCAGATGCTAGTGGTTTTCAGAGACCTTAAAGACTCATTAGCTTACTGGGAGCTATACTTATTAGACCACTGACCTGATTTCATCCCATCTTTGAGAAATATCTAACCAGATAATTAAGCACTTACTCTTACATACTCAAATGTAGAAATCCTGATCAGGCTTTTTGAATGAGTAAGGCTTCTTGTATAAAGAAAACAAGGTTAGGTGTATGTGCTCAGGTGGATGGACATATAAAAGTTAAGCTAACCTCCTGCTGGGTCTCTATGCTGTTGTTCAGTAAAGAGCACCGTGGGACCTTATTTAACCTACAGCCATTATAAACATTTACTGTTAAACAAAGTTTATTGGACTTCATTGGGGTTTTAATGAAGAGGAGAGATTATTAGTCACGTTAAGATCATGTGCTAAGAGCTGTGAAAATATTTTTGGGTAACAGTTTATTTTAAGGATGGATTCAATTATCACTGAATTGTGATAGCAATCCCACGGGAGCAGATGTGATAACCACAGTTGTGCAAGCAACATTCTTGATGAAGCTGGCTAATGAAATAAAGCTATGCCACACATCAATACATTTGTATTCTAAGGTTTTAGCCATCTCACATCAAGTGTTAATGAAAACCATTGCTATAGCACTGCCATTGCTAAAGAAAAGAGAATGTGAATGCTTAAGACCACGTGTACAAAGTATAACAGAGGCAGAGCCATAGCAAAGACAGATGAGAGACATTTTGTCCCAAAGTTCTCAAAAGGAATTTCAACCTAAACCTGTTTGTATAGACATAGAAAATGCCCAACACCTTTTCTCGTCACTCAGTTTCAGCCTGTTGCTTAAGAAGGCTCAAGGATCTTGTGTGTGGGACTTCTCCATGGAGAACATTATCTTCAGCTTTTCTGAGGACCGTGTTCTAGGGATGAAACTGTGGACTGACAATGTGCAACTAGTGGGGGAAGAGGGGACATTATCCTGTCTTATCACTGCAAATGCTCAGCGTAAGTTGGACAGAAAACATTCGTATCATTCAAAATTACTATGGTACTTGCAAAGAACAAAACATCTTACAAATATCTGAGGCTTGGAAGGTGTTGGAAGGCATCTTGATCAATGTACACGAGATTGTTGGCCTTCTCAATCCTTCTGCAAAGAGAAAATGAAACATCAGAGGAAATATATCAATATATTGATCTCAAAATATCTCTGGTTACCCCAGGATGTAGTGGTACGGTACACTGAGATTTTTTTTTTTTTTTTGACAGCAGAAGATCTGCACAATTTCAAAGAGTGGACTACAACAGATCAGCAAACCCCACCACCTTTTGATATCGGTGGTGGTTTGAGGATAAGTTTCAGGCTGACCAGGGAAAGAAAGAGACAGTTAGATAAGAAGATGGAAAAGACAAAGGGAGATTTCAAATGCTCCTGTATTGCTATGAATTCTTTGGAGCTTACCTGAACCAAACTGCAAAACCTTTGATACTCGCCTATAATGAATCTTTATAATTGTCTCCTTTGAATATAGATTGCTCATTACTTACATTTCATGTAGTTTGGGAAGGTTGGAAAACACATTTGCTTCTATGACCTCCAAGGCATCATTCTGCGAGATCTCTCTGAAAAACAATTTAAAAGTCAAGATATTTCAGGCCATGCTATCAATAAAAAGGTGAAACAGAAAATGGACAAGTGAAAAATTTGCATGGAACTTCTTCCAAGATTACTGATCAGTTTTAAAAACAAGGTGGATATCAGATAAGAAAACAGACCCCAGAAACACCAATGAGCTGCCACCAAGGCAAACACCAACAGTCAGGAACAGACATCTTCTGACACTGAAGTTCGTATCTGTAATGGCAGTCCTGTACCTCCTGCTGTCACATTGCCCATGTATTACAAGGCAGAGCCCATCCATCATTGGCAACTGTATCTCTGACATCACTAACGACTGATAGAGATTTAATGAAAGCTTTTAACTTTGTGAAGAAAAGTGAAGAAAAGAAGGGGTGAAAGGCAACCGAAATAGAGAAGACAGCTAAAATGTTCCAAGAAATAGAACACAACTTCAGCAGTAGGACATGCTGCTGCCTTGACCTGATGGTAAACCACAGGGATTAAAATTAAGCCACCAGCAGACACATCCTTATTAACAGGAGCTGGAGACCACAGATGTGAAGTCTTCCATACCTTGGAGAAAACCCTATTTGATCTCTGCTGTACACAATTAATGCCCAATTATGTCCTTTAAGCTGTGACCAGGAAAGTCATAGAATCATAGAATCGTAGAATGGTTTAGGTTGGAAAGGACCTTGAAGATCATCGAGTTCCAACCCCCCTGCCATAGGCAGGGACACCTCCCACTAGACCGGGTTGGTGAAGTCAACCAAGTCAAGGTGAAGACATCTATGCCAAAAGATTCCCCACTGCCATTTTTGGAAATGGTGCAAAAATGCTATTTTCTCAGCCTGAGGTCAGCTGTAGAAAGTAAATTTTTTAATATAGATGCAATTCTGGGATACTGTGGTGGTCTACTGGATGTTAATGTCAAGATAACTGTGCACATCTTTGGAATGAAACCTTTGATAAATAGTCAGATTGCAAACTGGCTGGCACTTGTTCCTGCATATATTGTTCTTTTGAAATCATGATGGTTGCAAATTCAAACAGGCCTGAGGTGAAACAATAGATTGTAACAATAGGTGCACAGTCAAAAAAAATAATCACAAAAATTATTACAAGTAATTAAAAAAAAAATTCCACTTCCTTCTGAGTAACAAATGAACCCTACCTGACAAATTACCCATCCATTTAAGACAAACAAAAGCCTTGCAAAAGAAGATAAGTTGTTCATCTGACCTTTTCCACTTTAAAAAACACCTCAGTGGTTTGATTTTGTTTTAGTTTAATAAGAAGCTCTTGCTCCTGTTTCCTTAAAGATTTTTATGGAAGAAATCCAGCTCTCCTCTGCTCTGGGTAATCTAACCTGACTGGAGACCAAAAAGATAAAAGGACATGAGGACTGACAATAGGTGCTTGGTAGGGTATGTTGAGAACTCGGCTTGTTTAGCAGTGCTGAGCCACCAGCTCACATGTGAACACGTTCCTCTATTATTTAGGTTTCAGCAGCAACAAAATGCTTCGGCTGAGACTGGGATTCCTTCACACCATGCAAGGTACACTGCCATTGCAAAGGATGTTTCAAAGACTTATTATCTTCCTGTTTTCTTCAAAAATAACACATTATAAGATATATGGGAGAAGCAATCACCCCCTATGCTGTATTTATATGACAGTACAATCCACTTGCTTAACTACAGTCTAGAAGATTTAACAACACGGGAGGCGTCTAAGATTTTTAAGATTTGGTTTGGTTTTGCTCGTGCTCTTTCTGGGCGGTCAGCAGTACATTGGCCATTCCCCACAATCTAAAAATCGTTTGTCTAGGAAAAAAAATTCACAGAAAAAGCAGAACATTTAATACCAACAAATCTATTTAGCCAGAAGAGATTTCATGCCACGAAACAGCTCAGGAAAAAAGGTTGCAGATTTGTTGGCCTTATACAGGCAAAAAAAGTTTATTAAGAAACCACAGTACAGTAGTGACCTCACCCCACAGATAGGGCTGTCGAGGGTAATAATTTTTTATGATCCAATCTGCTATCTAACTTTGGAACAACTTGGATGATATACCTCTTTTAATGGAATTCTTAAAACCAAATGTTTCTACTTCAGGAGAGTGTTTTGGTTTCCTAAGAGAGTGATGGGTTATGGGCTTTGTTTCCATTCGAGAAATGGAAGATACAGATCTGATTAAGACCTGATGAGTGACGACACTTTGGAAGGCTTGGAGAATGCATGGTTAAGGAAGAAATGAAAGACGTGTAGGAAGATAGGAATCTCTAAACTGTTTTTATGAGATTAAGCTTTTAAGAGAATTAAAGAATGCTTATATGAGGGGGGTGTTTCAGAGATTGGGGAATGACTTGGCTTTCCTTCCAATATTCCCATTCACAGGTAGAAAGACAACAGTAATTTTTTAACAGATAATGAAAATACGTCCATTTAAAATTATTTTTGCTGTCTTCCAGCTCAAGCAAACCACTACTGCAACCATTGTGGTTATGAGCCTCTGACGACAAGTAAACGGAACAAAAGGGAACCTCTCAACGGCAGAAGGCAGCAACTCTTCTGGTGTTGGGCTTCGTCCTCTGTGTTCAGGAGACTGTAGGGGTGAGGGAAAAGGCCAAAACTCTCTGTACCCCACAATGAATTGTGCATCCTCTGCTATGCTCTCTCCACGAAACCCTGTTGGTGATGACCTTACTCATCATTGTTCTTCACAGATGAATCCCAGTTTACAGCACTAAAGTGACGTTTTCTGACAGAAGGCCATTGTGACTCTAGGCCTTGGGGCTGTCTGTGTACCTGTTACGGGCTGTCATGCAGGCAAGAAGCATAAATTTTAAAAAAAAAACCCATTCAGTTTAGGAGATCAGTCACACACTATGAAGAATAGACAGCGGTAGTCTGGGTTCTGGTTGCATAATTTGTGTGAAAAAATTATTTGTACCTGGCAAAAAATGCACACCCATGCTCATGGATAACCGAGAGAACACTATCTTGGACACAGGTATCTCTGGCATTAAAAGAACAAACCACTGCTGCTCAATCAAACAACCAACTCAGCAGACTCAGATCCTCTGTAGAGGAGAGCAAATAATACCTGCAGCAGCAGCTACAAGCAGAAAAAAGGGATCGCTGGCTACTATTTGTACAAGTGATTTGTCTTACAGTATAAATACACACAAACAGATGATTGCTCATAATGCATATCTTATTATATGTCATCACGAGAGAGGATGGGACTGTTATTACGTTGTTTGTTTGTAATGAATGATACTATTAGCTCTACTGCTAGCTATCACAGCAAATCCAGACGGCAATTTGAGCATCATTTCTGATGCATGCAAGCCTTTGGATAGATGGTATGCAAAACAATCAGGGGCAATTTCTTAAAAAAAGTCAAACCTCCAAAACCCCAAAGCGCCCAGTTATTGCAAAGTGCTTAGGCGTCTGCTAAGCTTAGTTTCCACCGCATGCACAGCTCCGTTGAAATCAACAGTGATCCTCAAAAGCATTAATTGTTTACTCAACCACAGCCTAAAAGAGGAGAAACTATTCAGTAAAAAGGTTTTACAAAGGCACAAAGGATAATTGTTTATACATTTCTTCCGAGAGAATGTAAGATTTTAAGGTGTGACAACATCACATGACTAAGGAATTTCCTCTAATTTGCCACTGAGGTAGCAAGCTGTAATCGTTATTACCTATTCACAAGCAACTGACTGCAGCGTAGCATTTCCACATGTTATAGCCAGAGCCAGTGTCTGTCGGGAGAGGGGTGGAAAACGAAGAGGAGGAGGAAGGTGCTGTCTAGTGGCGATACAGTCTTGGCTCTGCCTGCGAAGCTGCCCATCTTCATGAAGTCCGTGACAGAGCCCAGCATGACGCATAGGAAGTATTCCTCTACAAACCAGCTGCACTCAAAGCACGGCCCATAAAAACCAAGATACATTGAAACGGCCTTTTAAACAATTCTATTACAAAGGAATTTATAGTTCATGGCAGTTTCTTTGTAGTCCTCTAAACAAAAAGTCTCTTAGACTAATCAAAGTCTTACAGCAAAAGCAAGACTGTATCAAACTCACAAACTAATGGTTTTGCAGCCAAGTGGTCCCACATTTCAAAATAATGAAAGAATAAAAGACTGGACATTTATATGCCTTTTATGATACAAAATCCTTTCAGGATCAGAGCAGGGCACACCAAAAAGGAGAGGGTCATTTTCCCCCTGCTAGGAAACGTGCCTATTTAAAACAAATACGTGTGTGTGTGTGTGTATACAGATATAGAAGTTTAACACAGATGAGTAAGTGGAAAGTTGTGTCACAAGAAGAGCAAAGCACACGCATGGCAAAAGACCAGCTTAGAGGCAGATCACAGCATCAGTCCCTTACGCGGTGCCCAGGGACATACGCTGTCGAGCACAAAGACCTCGTAATACGTAATACCAGCAGCAGGAATGACATAGAGCAACTGGCGCCCAGCTGGTGAGCTTGGCTGGTAGACGACCACAGTAAATGTGGGATTTATGGATTTCTGCACTTCATCTCCCCGTGGCAGACTAGCAGAGGGGGCTGCCCTGTGCATCGAGGTTTCTCAGGCACTTGTTTGGTGCCTGCACCTTGCCTGCAGACATGGCACATAGTGCGAAGGGGGCATTTCCCCCCCTCCAGCCACACTGCCCTCCTCTGTAGTGCTGGGTGTGACCCACACCCTCCAAACTCCTCCAGCTTTCCTTAAATTCCCTTCCAGAGCAGGTACGTATATGGGCTATATTTATCTATACGTAGCTATAACAATCTGTTCACCTCGTATTTCCTGTGATACATCATAATCGGGCCTTTTGGCCTTTCATCTTCAGCCTTTGAGGCGTTTTTTTTTGTGACATAAATATCCTGTGGATTCCTGTGAACAATTTTTTTCACTCTATAGGTACCTGCAATTAGCAGCGATACTGGAGGTATCGGGTACTGATTCCCAGAGCAAGTGGCCTCACTGGGCTCTCTGCACTGCAACAAATCAATACCTTTGCATTGATTTAAGGGAAAAGGGAAGGGGAAAAAAAGCCATTTTTTTTTATCTTTCCCCCCCCTTTAAATATATATGCTCTTTAGAGCAATTTGCCAGGTCAGTTTTACTCAGCAGTTTGACTGATGCCACAATTTATGTCAAGCTTAAGAAGGAATTAGCAGTAGTGTGGGGTCACACAGGCAATCCTGCCCAGCATTCACTGGGTGAGCACCCCAGGCAACAGCCTGCGATGTGTCTGAACGGAAAAATGAAACACCTGGCTACCACCAGTCTCCATGTCGTAGATGGAGGAGATCTTATTTCTTTCAGTCTGATCAGGAACGAGCCAGTCTGAAATCTCCTTTTGAAAACTTCCCTCTAAAGTGACAGCAAAATGCTGCTACATTGATTTAAACAGGTTACAAAAGAAAAGCTATTTTTCTTAAAAGTATTAGAGACTTTTGACCTTTCAAAAATAGATAGTTGACACTTTCTCCTGCCACTTTCCTTGTGAACATGAAAAACTTGTCTCTCTACCATGATTTATTGAACATCAGGGAGTTACAGGCTAATATATCTTAGCAGTTATTGACATTTCAAAAAGGAATTCAAGCACTGACTCTTCTCATCATCTCTTTACTTTGCTCAAGATATACACACGCGTTGTACTGACCTGACTAAATAAGTGGGATACCCATTTAACCAACTGAGTATTAATAGCGATTTCATACTTAAAGCAAAATCGTGTACATGTAAGTCTTTGAAGGAGATTATCAGTAGGCACCAATACTGTGTCTTCCTGCCTTCTCCAAAGGGCATGACACCATATTCTCAAATAAATCAATGTGGGCATGGGAAAAATAAAATGCAAATTTCTGCACAGCAGACAGAAGCAAAGGGGATTTTATTTCTATCGGTGCTTTAGCACCATGCCAGCAATCCAGATGAAAGTCTGTTGAGAGTTTGGTTGCATCAAATTAATTGTCCATGTAACGGTTTTAAATTGGTCTCTCTAATCTGAAAAAGCGCGCGATTAGTCTGCAGAATTGGAACTGATAACGACCGGATCCAACAGCAGAAGCCACATCATTATAAGAATTGATTTTATAATCAGTACAGTTTGGGGGGGTAGATATCTCCTCATACTCTAGCACTAAGGGAATGTACTATACTAGTTTCAGTTTATTGCTAGCAAAGCTGAAAATGCGTGGAGCTTTGCAAAGTCAAACAAGCAAGGACGGGGTCCTTTGGAGGAAACGGCGGCTTTCCGCAGAAATGTTGGCTCCTGGCGGAGAAAAGGGGTTTGTAACTTGGTGCCCTCCAGCCGCTGAGGCAGATGTACCTGCTGTCCCCTGCATTCAGGCACCACAAAATTTTGCCTTTGACTGTGAAAGCTTGTAGGGAAGGCAGAAAGATGTCTCCAAAATAAAACACCCACCCTAGCAAATGACACTTTTTCTCAGACACGATGGGCTCCAGAGGACCTTGAGACCACGCTGGCAGACAAAGATGGTTGTTCAGCTGAGGAAGGGACCTCCTCGTTCTGAGATGCTGACACAAGCTTCATGCCCACATCGTAACTCCTTCCATGGAAATGGGCTAGCAGCATTTATTGCCACTTAACTTTTATTACTTCTCTCTTGGCTTTGATAGCCAGCTAATGGTGAATAGTTTTATTAAGATGACCCAGGCAGATGAAGAGATTACATTTGGGATAATCACTAAGGAGAGCGGCTGAATGAGGAAAAGGGGAGAATAATTTCTGGGGAAAATCAGTAGGCAGACTGTCTTGGATTAGGAGAACATGTGGCTTCCAGGACCCAAAGTCTAGTGACAACCTTTCCAAACAGACCATCTTGAAGCAGATGTTCCCAGACACTTCAACAGACAGTTTTGAAATGGTTTAAGGAAGCACACATGCACAAGAGATGCCTCTGGAGGACAGTTCATTACTAACTTCAACACATTAGAGAAACAGGAAGATCCAGAATATCAAGTGCCTCACACATGCAAAATTAAACTTTTTAGCTAAGAGGGAGATTGTAAAAAATCTCTCTTACTCCTCAGTTCTGGCATTCAAAACCTTCCCAGGCTTAGGAGAGGACTCTGAGCAAATCATGCAGTATGTTATACCCACTTCAGTGAAAATAAATCTCCATGACTTGTCTCATCATGAGAAAAATACTAACGTTGCCTAATGTTAAACACAATTATGAATACAGACATTATCTTCCAGCTGCTAACACCATCCACTACATCTTTCAAAAGTCCTCCTGAAGGGATTTAGGTTTCTCTTATTCAATGTTACAGTCTCCCTGTGAAATACCTTCTTCGAGCACAGAGATTTCCTTCTGTCTTCTTTTCTATTTGCATTCATTCTTCCCTTACATAAAAATTACTTACTATTCTTATGGGTTGTGCCTAACTGAGGCCTTGACCCTACAAACTCTTGTCCCTGAACTTTGGTTCCAGGCTCAGCCAAGACCTTATTGCACAAATATTTGCATGATTGGAGCCCTCTGATATAACCTACCTGGGAAAAGGATCTTCTTTTATGCTTCCAAAGTTAAAACCAAACCTCTGCCTTGTAGCAGACTGCTAGAGAAAACACAAGCACCAGCAAGAAGATAACGAGTCAAAAGTTTTACAAAATAAGTGTGCAATGAGGGTTATTTATCTGATTGTGATACTGTGCTATCATAACCAGAAAAAAATACTATTAAGCCCAAATCTTCAGGTTCTATATTGAAGGATGCATAGGTGACATACTATACAAACATGGGAATTATGTACAATCCCTAACACTTTTGGCAAGCGGTTAATGGCAACAAAAAGGAGCCTGTTTCAATACATCTAAAGTCTTATTTGACAAATATCTGAACTCCACTATGAAGCCCTGGAAAATCACACGCTTCCACCTGAGTTTCCCTGACACAAATAAGCCTCTTCACCTGCAAACACTGCAAGACCGCACACAGATAAAGTCTTAATAGGGGGAAGGGAACACATCATAAAACTTGGGCCCAAACTCAATTTATTGACGTGTTTCTATGTTTGTGTGTGTATACACACAGTAATCTAATAAAAGCAATGAAAATAATAGGCCCATGGCCACACAATGGTGCTTACACACTAATATCAGTGAGCAGCGGCCTTTCTGCACATCCAACCCCGTTCACAAGGGAGTTGCTCATGTGTGCCATGAAGGGCTTCTGCCAGAACTATGCTGTGCGCTCAGGCTTGTGGAAACACCAGGCAAACAACGGCTTCCTCCTATCTTCTGCTGTTGCAGTGTTTAATAAGAAAGTCCTCAGACTTGACTCAGCCCTTTGATGGGGAGCCCTCAGTACTGATTCCCCCAGAGGAATCTCGGTAAGAATGAGGCAAAACCCTTGAGGACCCAAAGGCAATTCCTGGCCGCTTGGGAACGACCTGTTTCTCCTATGTAAGAGCACTTTGATCTCCCTGGGAGCCCTTCTCCTCCACACCATCCTGTGTCATATCTGACTGGGGACACAGAAAGAAGCTGGAGCTAGAAATGATGCAAAAAACCTTATCTGAAGTAGTTCTTCCTTCTTCATCAAGGGAAAAGTAAGCGGAATCTTCCACCCTAGCCACAGCACTTAAAGAAGGAGGCTGAACAAGAAACGTGGCTTGAATAAAAAAAAAGGATGTTTTCCTTAGAAGTTGCTGTGTCTATTCCTTTGCTGTACTGCATTGCATATATTTACAATATTTTTCTGTCTGTCTGTCTTCCTGTACTGATGTAAACAAACTGGAACTTACAGTGTTTTCACAGCACACAAGCCTGGCAAAACCTTTTTTGTTTCCAGTAAAACATTTTGAAAAAATACTACTGATGAGGGAGGAAAAAAAAAAATCCCGAAGAGATCCCAAACCGCAAAAATTACCATTTGGAAAATTCATGTTGATGGAATACACTTAAAAAGAAAAAAAAGAAAATGAAATCCATCATTTCTGATTACTATCATTGCTTTAGTTGAGACTGAAGGAGATTTCTGCAGCAGAAAGCATGGAAATCAATTGGTTTTAATATATTGGATCTGTATTTACATTAAAATTCCACATTTGAGAGGAGTGCATATTTTCCTGCAATTTCAAAAAATATTGTCTCTAGAAAGCACACAGCTCAATACACAAAAGGACACAAAAGTACACACATTCAAAGGCAATCCTGCGAGAGCAATTTAGTTTTCAGATTTAAAGGAATGTTTTGTGTATGTTAAATACTGAATTAAAAACTAAAAGGCAAGCGCTATATTGTTTCTTCCATCAGACTGAAAACAAAACATGAATTTTTGGGTTATTTTAAGAAGAAAATGAAGAAACAAATATAAGACAAATTACGGAACACGATCAGAGATCCCTCTGAAAGATGCTCTGTCTTGAAGATACCCAAATCCTTAGGGATTTGGACTGGATCCCTGGACAGGAGTGCATTTTTCTTACATGCAGAAAGGTATAGCAAACAGAAAGCAACCAGCAGTACCAGCACGCATCTCATTCTTCTGCACAAAGGTAACAGGGTTTCATTATATTATTTCTATTAGTTTGAAGATGGCTCTGTAGGATGGCCCTGGTTAAGAGATTCCCCAGGTGAATCCTTTGTGCCCTCCTTTGGTGAGGACAGATTAGGCAGCAGCTAAGTTCAAAGGTTTTTAATTTGTGTTTTCCCTGGGGGCTAAATTACTGGTAACAAGAAGGGGGTACTTCAAAATGGCAGGCTCAGGACTTGTCTCTACAGTAGCAACTATCTAACTCGAGGACCACGCAAAGCCCCAAAACGGATGTTTCTGTTTCATCGTTTAACTAATTTTACTCTGATTTAGTTGATCCTGATCAATTTAAAGATGCTTCTATCTTTTGGGGGTTTTGGTTGGTTTTTTTTTTTTTTTTTTT
>VUYV01000512.1:720-55750 GCA_008711295.1 Anarhynchus alexandrinus
CCCGGCCCCAGCAGAAAGCAAACACGGGAGCTTTTTCATCATACAAGTTACTTCCAAGAATAAATATGATGGTAAAAGCATGAAGCTATCACTATCATATAAAGCAAAGATCTGATAAACTCTACTTACAAGTAGTGGTCCCAGGTGGTGTTGTGGGAGCCATAGTTGTTTCTTCTAGAGAAGAAAAAACATACATGATACTATATGGGGAGGTCAACAAGCACATATAATTTGAAACGTCCCCCAAGCACCGTTCCAGCCTCCAGCAATTTCTTGCTGCTCAACTTTAGATCCAGAAAGTTTCTTTCTCTTTTAGTAGACCTCAGCAGTTTTTCCCTCCATTAGTTATCAAATCTCTTTATGAACCCACCAAAGTTCTTCACAGAAAGGGTTCTTAAACATTGGAACAGGCTGCCCAGGGAAGTGGTGGAGTCACCATCCCTGGTGGTATTTAAAAGACGAGTAGACGTGGTGCTGAGGGACATGGTTTAGTGGTGCTTTTGGCAGCGTTACGCTGATGATTGGACTTGATGACCTTATGGGCCCCTTCAAACCCAGCCAATTCTATGATTCTATGACTGTAAAACCTACAACTTGCCCCGAGATTGCCACGTGCCCTTGAAGTGAGAAGAGTCCCTCATTGCTTCCTTTGAACAAGGTATCTGCTGGTTTCAGCTGAACTGATCAGAAGTTGATGGCTCTGCTTCTTGCATAAGAATAGGCTTTGAATGACTGTCTCCTCCTCCCTTTCTCCATATCTAGAGCAACAAAGCTACCCCAAAAAGCTGAACGGAAACGAAGATGGCAGAAAACAGGGGAGCTGCCCAGAGCATGGCCAGTGAGGAAGGGAGGCTGCTCACCCCCTTATCTTCCTTCATTTTGCACAGCTGTAGACAAAAAGGGCGTCTCCGAAAGCTACCTGTGACAGGCTTTGCTCACATTTCCACCACGTTTAAGCTACTGTCGTTCTCTTTCCCTTCTAACACCACTGATTTCATCCATACCTCGCTGCTAAGCCCAGCTCATGGCATAAACTCGGGGTCAGAGAAGAGTTTTCCCTGCTAAGGCTCCTGTACAGCACAGTTGATGGAAAGCCCTCCAGGTGGCACCAACAGATCAAAGGTGTCCCGTGGGACAGGGCTCTGGCAGGCTGAGAAAGGCGGTTTCCTTCTAGTGTTTCTTTTCATCTAACCTTTCATCTAGTTAGGGTTTCTGAGACAGGGCCTTGTGGCGTTATTCAAGCCCGGGGGGGTAAGTCAGCGTATAGACTACCATTACCCTTCTGCGTACAACTCTCCAAACGTCCTCATAAGACAATGTGAGGCTTTTTAAAAATTGTTTCATTCAAATTCAGGTACACTCTTAGATAATTCTATGCCCTTCTTAAAGTGAATACGCATTTTATATACTGGGATATTTAACGGTGTATTGCAGAAGGGTGGAGGCATCTGTTGGCAGAACGCATGTACTGTTAAGAAACAACTCAGCTCTAACTGGGAAACTGTTCTTCACAAAATGCAGTTCTCTGAGCACTACCGATGTCTATTCACATGTTGCTAATCTTGACATAGAAATTGTGAACTTTGAAAAAGTCAAGGAGTTTTCAACTAAATACTAATTAGTAGATGACTAAAGATTGAAATCTACATGCTGGAGGCTATTATTATTCACATCACTGGTCACACGTACTAAAGTCTACAAACATCTCCAAAAACATCGCTGTGAGTAAAGTCATTAAGCCAACACCAATAAACTCAGCAGGTACCCATTAGAGGTAGATTTTTCTATTTTTGTGCATAATTTTCGTACTAGATTAAAATCTCACCTTTAGGAAAAAAATACAACTAACAGAGAAACGTTTAAAAGAATTTAAAATAGGTGAGTTTGGCTGTTTAAAAACTGGCTTCAAAACATAAACTGAGTTGTTTCAGTGGTTGACTTATTTTAATAAACGCAGCTACTGAAAGAAAAATGATTTCCATATTGCCTTAGTCACAGTATCACTGCATTACTTTGTAAGAATAGCAGTTTTGAAAAAGATGAGCTGAGTTGTCTGGTAAGATGAGAGTGAGCATGGCAGAGCATGGAAAAATTAGACCACAGGATCAGTTGACAGCATCAATCCTGTAATCAAAATGAGTAAGGGCATCTCACAGGGGCTCTGTCCTGCTCTGTCTCTGTATATGTCACTGGAAAACAGTCTACAAACCCGTAATTGGTTAAAATTTGTCTGTTTAAACCATGGATAACTTTCCTCTGTGCTTTCAGATACTCGGACACTGCTGCATTTATACAGCCTCCGTTTTTCACGTGGCATTGTTATCCTCAGGTTTTAGCCCAAGCACTGATTTGTTTCTCTTCATTGCAGCAATGACTTGCATTCTTTCTTGGAGAAGAGTGACACATACATACAATTATATTTTAAGTGCATGCATACGGTGCCATGTAGAGTCTGCACGGGTACATTTCAGCGTGTCGGAGCACAGTCTGAAGGACACTGAACCCCGGACTGTACTGGTAGGTTGGCTACATCAGCTATGACTGGACTAGAAAAGTTTTCAAGTGCAAGCATCAGCTTGGAGAGAATATTTAGCAATGCCAACTCTAAAAACAATGTACATTTTTATATTACTTTTCATTTACCTGTCATTAGAAGTGTATTTCGTCCAGTGGATTCTCGTGTCCAAGCTGAAGATGAAGACACTGCTGTCACAAGCAACCAAAAAAAAAAAAAAGGTTGAAAGATCATTACAAGAATTAAGTAATGTGGATGGAAAGTTTGCATGTGCAGGAACCTCTGGGGACACTGACACAGGGATGGCTGCTGACTTACAGGGGAGTGGATTAGGTCCAACTACTGTTGGTGATAAAAGTCCTGCTCCGTGGACAGCCTGAGAGGTGGGAATATGCCTTCACTGACTAATATGATGTATGACAAGACCTGCTACATGGGCCTTAAACACACAGTTTTTAAAGTGGTTTCTGGATGTAGAGGAAGATCCTAACTGGGAGATGTGTCATTTATTCAGTATGTAGGGAACTTTCCGACATGTCCTACCACACTGCTCCTCACGCATTCAAGGCTGTAAATCTAAATTAATTAAATGGTAATGAAAGGATTAAACAGTAACCCAGTATTTTTCAGCTCTATATCAACATTAAGCTTAGTTTTCAATACCACAAAGTGCAGCTTAAATATTAATGGAGGGAGTAAATAATAAGAACATTAACAACCTGAGCCCAGAAACAGTCCTGCATGGTTATTTCTTTCCACAGTGTACACGGATGTGGGGGGGGGACCACGGAAAGGGAAAGTGTGTTTTTGTTTTTAGTTCATTAGTTCAAGTCAAGTTAATGTCAGAGCTTTACATCTGAAAGAGGGAGGGATGGAAAGACAGTAGATGTGGCAAATTCTTTTGATCTTTTCCTGTGTTCCCCGCTCTTGCACGAGGAATACAACAGCAGCTGCTTAAAAAGAAATGCCTTGTTTCTCACAGCACCATGCTGGCACTCTGCTAAGCCAGGGAAGCCTCACCTGAAAAAAGGGGAAAGTGGTTTTTGAACAGAGGAAGACCATTTTACACTGTTTGAAACATCCCCCCTCCTATCAGACCCACAGATATTTCTATCGGTCCCCAAAGGGATGAGAGTGGCTGGGCAGATCACTGCCTCTGCAACCAAATCAAATTACACTCATAACAGGAATTAGACTATGGGAAATTAGAATAAGATAAAATTACAGTAATTCCTATTGTATTCTAATAATTACAATAATAATAGGAACAGGGACACATGGCATCATTGTTTTATCTAGGGTACTCCGTTATTAAACACCAATGTGTTAGTCGTAACAATATACTTAATCAAATACCAAACATGTGGTTCAAAGAGCACCTCACACTCTTTAAATTAAACGTGCATTTAATCCAGAAAATACACATTATTCTTTAAATTCATGCCCAATAAAAAGATTCATAAAATTATGTCCTTGACTTTACAGTATATTCATTTAAATTTCCTTTACTAAGCACTTTACACAACATGGTGAGAACAATTTAAATTTATTAAGCAGTTTCAATAAAAGCTTTTGAATTAACAGGTATAATGATTGATTTGCTCAGCTCACAGGTTTGACCTGCTCATGGTTTTTGAAAGAGCTAAACTGTGCTGCTAAATCCTCTTTTACCGTTAAACCTCAACGTTAACCTGATGTGAAATACAGCTATGAAGGTGATCGGAAATGAGACTCTTTACCTGAATCCACCTGAATTTGAAGACTTATCATTACCATCCAAGACAAGATCATGGTGGCAGCCATCTCCTCGGAGATCCTGATATAGGAGGGTGCTGGAATTTATAGGCAGAGGCGTTAAAGGGCGTAGCTCAGCAGCCCAATCTGTCCCTTCTGTAAGTCAATACCAAACACATTCCCTCACTGCTCTTACTTCCCTAACTTCCACGACTTTATGTTTGATTTGTTACCCAACATTTATAGCTTCCTGGTTCTACAAAAAGAGAACACCTGACATCTTCCTCAGGAGAGGTAGAGATGAAAAGAGGTTGCAATAGCTGCTATTTTTCCATTCCATTCCTCTTTCAGCTGCGAAGTTCTGTTGCTGTCGCAAATGTAACATGTCCCTTTCTCAGGTTTGAGTCGTATTTGAGCCACAGTTGCTCTTTACGTCTGTGTAGCAGGGCCTTCCTTTTTGTGACTGCAGGTATGGAAGGGTAAGAGCACGGTGGCAAACAATTGAGGGGCTTACAGAGACTCTTCTGATTGGCCTGGACTCCCTTGGGGACACAGACCCACCAGCTGCTGGGAAGGCATCACCCAGAGACAACCGTCACATCTACAGTCCCTTTAAAATTGTTGTGAAGCTACAGTTTCAGGAACTGTCAAATATCCCACATAAATTACCTTCAACTAAACTTAAATATTAGTTACACACTAGTGAAATTTCTGGAGGTAGAAGAGTTTGGAACGAGGATGCTGAGCTGCCTTCAAGTCTCCTAGACTATTTTTATGAGTATTTCTGTCTTAATAGATGTCACGTACAAGTGCAGTCGAAAGTGAGTACTTTAATCTTTTGATCTCCCTTGTTCAATCTTCGGCATGCTTTATCTTCACCAGGGTAGCAAGACTGACGCTATGTTTAAGCTCTACAAGTCATCTACTACAAAACTGAAACCACCAAAGTCACCTTCTGAATTTTATCACAAATTCAAGTCAAAATTCAGCGGTCATACACTGTTCACTGTTAAATTGCACAAACCTTCCCAGAGAACGAGGTGTTTAACTCCGGAGGTAGGAGCAAGTATAGAAAATAAAGGAAAATTCCTCCCAAATTCTCTATTTTTGAAGCTCCTAAGAACTTTACAGATTCCTTGACACAGTCCTCCCAGTGGGATTTAAAATGTATTTAAGACAACAGACAAATAATGGGATCCAATGGAACTCTACAATGGATTTTTACAAAGAGAAACTATATTCCAAGTCATGGTCAGGTTTCAGTGGATCCAAGTGCCCATCAAAGACCCTGCATTTGCACACCACTGCTAAATTTGGCAACATTTGAACAGTACATAAAACCCCGGAGCCACAGAAAGATTTAGCCTGGAAGGGGTCTCTGGAAACCATCTGGTCCAACCCCAAAGTCAAAGCAGTTTTATCTTCAAGTTCGACCAAGTTCTTAGTTATTCTGGTGGTTCTGCAGGTTTTTTTCTAGACAAACTGTGCAAAAACTTCTTGTAGATACAGATTTGACATGCTGGTTGTTCCTGCTGCTTGTTTTAGATGGTTTTGGATTCATTACTGATTGGTAAACACTTTACTTCTCAGGAGCTCAGAAATGTGTTTCTTGTGCCTCATGAAACACGCAGTGCAACTGTCCTGGTCCAGAACAGCCTGGACCCAAACTTGATGCAGCAGAGGAGAGTCAGAAGATCAAAAGAAGGAAGGAAGCACAAACTCCACAGTGGGAAGGGGAAAAAAGAAAGAGTTACTTTGTTAGACATGCAAACAGTTCATTGACTCTGTAAACATGGGTGGTCTTCTCTTATCATGGTTTTGCAAACCAGATGGGAGAAATGGTCATTGAGAGGGATTGAAGGAATTAAGGGAGGTGGATTGGTAAACAAGTTGGGGCAGCTGTTGCATACCCAGAGATATGAAAGAAAAGCAAAAACAGATTAAAAACATTGAAAGCTCAACAACAGGTGTTAATATTTGAATGGAAAAAAGGAGAGCATGTGAGACAACTTCAAACCCAGTACAGTTTGCTTGGAACACTGAAGAGTAATTAATTCAGTCAGCAACTGGAGACAGCCATGCAGCTGGGCCATGGAATACCGGCTTCTCTCCTTGTACAGAGGCCTCCTGCCACCCCTCTGCTGCACTTGCTTCCAGTAATGGTCATTTCTCAGTAGCCGTTAAGGAACAAATATGTACAAGTACGGCGGTGCATCTGACAATTTGTGAACTGTAGAATATGGTGTCAAATTGACTTTCCTTGTAGATGACTTGATTGCACTTGGTCCCTGTCCTCTCCTGCCACTTTGTTCAGCCGTACAGCCCTTTAGCTCACACCGGCACTGATCTCCCCAGCACCACCTCTGAAAGCCTATTCTTCACTTCGCCCTGTGTTTTTTATGTTACACAGCTCTGGCCATGTTCACTATGGATGTCTGAGAGCCCATGCACAGCTAGAACAGAACTGATTAAAGATATGACTTGATTGCAATGTACCAGCAACAGAGAAGTCACGGCTGTGGACAACATCATAGACACTGCAGTCCCCACCACGTGGCCATGTGGGGGTCTCCTCTGTTCATTCCTCTACTGCACCTTCTTCTCTTGGCTTGCTGTTCTTTTCCCAGCCTTTTCCTCTCTGCTCCATTGCTGGCCCCTTCCTCCCCAAGAGGAATGACATTTAGATCCACAGTAGTTGCTCATAGAAGGGCACTGTGCAGGAGAGCAGCCAGTGTTTGGCCAAGACCCATGCCTGGTGTGTTACAGGTGAGAGTATCCAGGTGAGCAGATGAGGACAGCTCTTTATGAGAGTCGAGTTGCATAAGGAAATAATTGCATTGATCTTATGATATTCAGGATTTATGACACGTTCCTGGACAGTAACTGTAGCCCTGGCCGGAGTGAATACTTTTGAAAAAGGGGAAGAAAAAATGCTCATCACAAATTCACATCAAATTCAGCAAACAATTTAATTTAAGCAAAATGTTGAAGTGTAAAAAAAAATCCTGTTCTGTATCTGTCATAACAACATGTTTCAAATAAAGTTGTTGGGAATTGACCCTATCTATTTTTTTTAAAGCTTGAAGAACCTGAGAGCAAAACGACACTGTTCCTTTGAGGCAGTGTAAGATTGCAACTGAAAAATTTATTATTGACCATCTCTGCTGTTATTCAACTGCTTGCCCATGCCTAGAAGAGGTGTTAAACTGTGGAGGGAGAGAGGGGACTTGGGATTATCTGGGAAAGGTACTAGGCAGATGGTCATGAAAGACACAAAACTTGTGCCTAGTCTCCATTTTGTGGTCCTGTTGGTTGCCCCCCATCTGCTTCCAGCTCCTCTCCTGGGCCTCCACTGACTCCAACCCACCCCAGCTAATGAACACCAACCTCTTCTTCCTACCCAAGTGAGGTACGCAAGCTCATTACCACATCTGAATGCAACAAGATCTATTTACCAAAGGTCTGTATGAGATAACAGAAATCAATTGCTTTTACTTAACAATGAGGGGACATCTTGCAGAGCAGGAACTGTTTAATCCCTATTTACTTTCTGGTAACAAACACCCCAATATATTATACAGCGTATCAGAGCACAACATAGTTCTTATATGAATATACACTTTTCACTCCTTAAATCAACACACTCAGATCTGCAGCTGGTAAAGACAGATAAAGGCTCAATGGCAAAGGAAAAATAAATGAAAAGTATGATCTCAGAATATCCTTGACACTATGAAGTCTGAATATCTAAGGTTTATATAAACAGTTATTGGAACAGAGACAATAACGAGACCTAGAGCAGGGACTAGGACTGAGGCTTGCATGTTTTTAAGCAGCCTTTAGCCACTGCTAAAAAGCTGCTCTTTACCCTAAAACTCTTTGTGTCTGGCACCAAGCAGGTAGAAGCACGGAGACCTCTCCTACCCTGGCCAACCGATAGTCCAGTGTTTAGATTGGTTTTCTGGGATGAGATAGGTGGCTTTGACCCCTTCTCCCCTTGGGCATTTCCTTGCTGAACAGACTAACTCTTGAGCCATTTTAAGACGGGAACCACCCGTGCTCAGCAGGAAAGTGGCTTCTACTTTCCCGTCTGCGAGTAGCCTCATCCAGTCATAGGGCATACAGCACTTGCTCAGACCACCCACCATTTCAGCCCTTTTAGGCAGGTACTAAATGTCTGAGTCCCAATAATCCAATTTAAGTGCCTCCAAGGTTGGTGGCAACTGGCGCCAGCAAGAGAGGGGAAGGGCAGTTCAGCTTCCATCCATCCAAGATGGCTCTTGAATCTTGCCTTAAGCTTGTTGAACAAACTTGATCTAATACCTGACAAAACAGCAGAAGTTGAAAGAGGCGAGCAGTGCCTTGCAGAAGGAGGACGGCTCTGAAACAATCTTACTGTTTGCTGAACACAGAAAGGAAAATAATTCGTAGAGTGAGCCATTAAACCACAATCCCATAAAATTTCACTGAAATATAAAAATGTTACCATAAGCTTAAGGATAACCAGAAGCATTTGACAGATACCACAGCTTGAATATTTAATGTTTTCTTGCAACCAAGAACTCCAAAACCAAAGCTGGTGCTAAAGTTCACAACCTGTCATGAATTGCTTCACCGCCAAAAATGACAAAACATTTTGTTTTGTCATTAAATAAAGTTTAACACTGATTTTACACAAATATTGACAATGTTATGACATTGTTTATGCAGTGGGAGAGAAACTAACAATGCTATGTATTATTAACACGTACTTTTTTTGGCCTGTACAGTTTGGCCAACTTCCTAAACAATCCATCTCACCTAGTTTTGAATTTAGGGCAAGAGTTTCCTGAACTCAGCTGGGCTGGGCTGGTCACTGCTAGTTCTAAACTTAGCAGTTATGCCCTTTTTTCCCAATATGACTTGAAATTGCATCAAATACTTCTGCCATCCTGACAAAATAAATAAGTCCACAGCCAGATGAAAAGTCAAAGCCAAGGGCATTTCTATTAAAAAGGAGAGAGACTTTGCCCAGGAAGACATTTAGAAGAAAAAAAGGAAACCACAAAAATGTGCTTCATGGGGGGAACAACTGTTTGACCAGCACAAAAACATGACTGAGATCTGCAGTTGTGTCCTCCTTCATTATCGTAATGTGTTTTCCAAAATACTGCACAACACTTGCCAAGTGTCCTTTGGCCTCTTGAGTACTCAGAGCAATATTTGGAGACAAAACTGACTTCCAACACCAAATGCCAAAAATGTGGGCGTTTAAGGCTGCATGCTGGGAATGTCCCACTCAGAGAAGCCCAAGCACTTACCAAAGCCATGAATGACCACCGGCACCCAAAGACGGGTCTCTGCTCTGAAGGACCAGCCCCTGGCCACGGCTCCAGCCTGGCACCGATGCTCGTGGTGGAGGCAGTCCCAGCTCTCCTTACTCCTGCACTGCCCTTCTACAGGGGGTTTGGGATGAGATTAAGGCGCTTTTCTCTGCCTTGGGTTTCTGTGCCACTTCCCATTGCCTTGTTCTTCAGAGTCACTGCACAGTGTCTGGGAATAATTTTCCTTGGCCTTTGTTTTAAATAAATCTATTATATTTCTTTGCTGAAGCAGACTTTCCTGGAAGCACAATTTCCCTGCTGTGGCTGAGGGTTGGCAAGGGTCTGATTCAGAAACAGAAAATCCCCTAAAGCAGATCCCAACCCGATTCCCTGCAGGGCAGCAGCTATGAGAATTGCAAGCACCATTTTATAAAAACATACAGGCAGCATATCACGATAATGGGGTGCCAGGCAAAACTCAGAGGCAAAATCCTCCCAGAAAACCATGTTTCTTACCAACCCCCAGCCCCGTCTGACCCTTCAAATAGGACTTTGAGTCCCAGGGGAACTCCAGGGTGGTGCCACCCTACTCGTTGCACCAGCCATCTGCCCGGTATCATGCCAATCTACTTCATTTTCAATGACACCCGCAACAACAGGGCACCTTTGCCAAGTTCCCATTCAAGATCTACCACAGAAGGGCTCAAACAACATAAAAAAGGAAAAAAAACCCATGTCATAATTCAATGCATTTTTGTAAATACAAGGCTGTCTGACTCCTGCAAAGCCCACCCCAGACTGTGTGTCTTGTTGACTTTCTGAGCAATGCCCACTTCCATAGAAGAACCTATATATGCTTGACTTGGACATCAATTCATCTTAGAAAGTCTGTATTAACCCTTCTGAGTTCTTGTTGCCTGGGAGAAATGCAGGCACAGAAAGCAAACTTAAGAAATGAATTGCCATAAACCAAATTTTGGTGTGGACATCCTGATATCCAGAAGCTCACCTCTTCCAAAAGACTTAATTCTTGTTCAAAAGGTTAATTGTTTCGTTAAGTGTAAATATTTGGTAGGTTGCTGGAATTGTTTTCCTGTAATGAGTTTCAAGTTTTAGTAGTAGCAGCATAGTTAACATAACATAATATAACGTGTGGATGTAATTTTGACCAAAGGGGTTTGCACAGACAATTATCGTATTTGAACATAATAATTAATGGTTGATTCTAAATAACACAATTTACAATTACATAAAATAAGTGCTTAATAGCATGTTATAGTTATTTGATGGTTATATGAAAGTTACGTAAAGATTTCCCTACATATATCTGGATGTCATGACATCTAATCAAGATAAATAAAATAAATAACCCTTTCCATTTTAGCAATAAAGCTTCTACCACTTGATTTCTGTTTAAGCAACTCTAGGACGCCTGTAATAAAGATGAGGCAGTACATGTTGCCTTGTTCAATCCTCAGTTTATCTGGTGGCCAACAACTGTGCGGTGTAGCTGCAGCTGCGGGGAAAAGCCCTTTATGTATACAGATTTTCTAACGCGGCAGATTGTGTGTGATGCCCTAATTTGTGAGGGTAACAGCTGAAGAAGTGAGTCAGAGCTACAAAAAGACCGGTTCAATCAGCACAGACAGCCTGCAGACATACCTAAGACAAGATAAGACTACCAAGAAAAAAAACTATCTCACCAGAAAACGTGTTATTTGCAGTAATATGGGTAGTATATTTATAGATAATTACACCTATCTTAGTATACTGTATGTAATTTAATGTGGAAGCTGTCTAGAAGCAGTAAACTTAAGATTCTCTGATAACATTTTATTGCTGAGATGATACGAACAGTGAGAAATGAGACACAAAGGCCTCCCTGCTCTCATGAAATCACACATAAAATGAAGTGTGCAATATCTCTTCTTGAAAATGGATTAATAATTGACTGAAAAAAATAATTGTAAATTGTATTATGCATTCATCAACTTATTACTACATGTCCATATTGTATCACAACAATACCACTAAATATTTAACGTAAACAAGATAATTCTAGTTGGATGGGGCTAACGACCAGTGGACACAGTGCCACGGACACACGGGGTACACGAGCGCTGTGAGCTACCACAGCAGCTCCTGCGGAGGGGAACCAGGTGCCAAAACCAGGCTGCAATTTCAAACCCTCACAGATTGAAGCCAGAGTGAAAGAATAAATACTATCCTACGTAACATCGCTCCACTGATAGCCACAGATAAACGAATTGTCGGTCCCCACTGAGATGCTAGAAGGTGCAGCTGGACCACTGATGTGGCTTTACCTTATCCATATGGCTGCAAGCGATGCCCTTTGGCCAGGCTGGGCGCTTCAAAAAGGATTTGAATCAACCGACAAGAGCCCAGTAACGAGGACAGGTAGAGAAAATGTGACCTGAGATAAAAAAAGATTAAAATAATTGCTGAGGACAATTGTCCTCTGTCTTCAGAGGGAAAAAATCCCAAAGGGGGGATGTGATAGCAGTCTTCAAATATACGATAAGTTGCTGAAAAGAGGAAGCAGGCAACATGCGATGCCCATGCTCGTAGCAGACAGGGAAAGTAGTAAAGCTTTTCAGTAACAACCTGAAAGGTTTTTCAATACCAGGAAAAAACCTGACTGTACAGCTGATGGGAGTCGGCAAATTTATGGAGCCCTCAGACAGGACTGATTCAAGTGCAAATGACTGGGTTGCGCACAGGAGATACATCACCTCTCAAACCATGTCTGCCGTGGAGATACTGCGCGCGGTTGCAGGAATATCCCTACTGAATTGTCAGGCAACAGTCCTGAAGTTGTTCTGCTGTACACTGAGGACCAAGCCGGTGACATGAGGCTCCAAAGGAGAGTGAATGCGGAGGTTATTTACAGCTGCTCCCGCTTCCCACCTTGCGCTGTGCCGAGAGTGGAGCTGCAGTACCTAACATTTCTCGTAACAAATCAAATGACACTATGAACATCTGTGGGTTGAGATTTGCTCTTACTGTTGTTTTTTTTTCTCCAGGACAGACACAGTGTTGAGCTTTGGCAGACTAGCTTTTAAGTAAAAAATAAAAAAATATAAAATACTGGTCTGTTTCTCAGGCCATAAAGCAAGTTGAGCAGAAGAAGCCCTTGCGTGTGGTGGCAAGGTTTGCGATGACCCTCAGAGCTTGCAGGAAGTCATTGCAGAGGCTGGAACTGACCCCAAGAGAGGTCTTCCTTCTGCACAGCACTCCTGTCTTCTCTTGCAATGTGCTTTTTTTTTAAACAAACCAAAAAAACCCCACTTATCTGAGGATAAATAAAAGCAAAACTAATAGATTGTAAGAAAGAAAGAAGATGCGTGTCATAGCTTCAGTATATTATTATCCTTTACATAAGTCTGTATATGTAATTGTAAGTTTTACATGGTTGTAAACCCTTTTCTGTTACATCAATAACATATTCCTCTCCCACTAACTGTGCGGCTGCAACGCAGCATTCTTTTGCCAACTCCCCTTCCAAAGGAAGGTTTCCTTCAAGATCCCAGCCTCCAGTTCAAGCCAGACATACCCTTCTCGGCCACAGACGACAACTAACCCTGCCGCTGGCTTTCGCACGCCCCATCTCATCGGCGGGAGGAGCAACGCTGCGATTGCGCCGCCACAACCGCATTCAGCTGTTCAAACTGCGCTTGAGCCCTCAGCCTCCCTTGGCCTCAGTGCGTCCTCTTCTTTCCCAGCAAGATACTGTCTCTGATCACGCTTTCTGATTCAGATGTGAGGAAATGTGCTTTTATTCTCCAGTTAATTCCAGGCGCGTTTTATTACAGATTACAGAGTGACAGCTAGAGCTTCTTTTGTGTTATATTTGCCCGTTTCTGGTTGACTTGCAGGTTTGTGGTTTTTTGGTTTTATTTCCTGTAAGAGCAAAGCTGTACAGGATTTCAAACATCACAGCATTCTGAAACTTTCTACGTTTCCAACCCAGACTGTCAACTCTCCTTCCTTGCCAGATACAGGAACTTACCCATGATACAGACAAAACCTACGCTTCCCTTGCCAGACCTGCCCAGTCCCTCTGAAAGCTGGAATTAACCCTTTTATGAGAACAACTTGCAGCTCTTCTTTCTGAACAAATGCTCAGTTCAGGCTTCCATGGACATCTGTTTTTCCCCCTTCATCACCCTCCTCCTGCGAGAGGTCACCCCCACTCAACAGTGCCACGCCAAGAGAAAGTGCTTGATAATTGCAGTGCACTGAGTATGTCCATACTCAGCCTGTGCAGCTGCACCAGACGATGGTGTTGAGTTTTTAGCTTCAATTCGCCCCCTCGTGGACTTACCTGATCAGAGGTTCTTAAAAATACCTATTTCTCTGTGCAGGCGGTGAGGCACTGGCCCAGGTTGCCCAGAGAAGCTGTGGCTGCCCCATCCCTGGAGGTGTTCAAGGCCAGGTTGGACGGGGCTTGGAGCAACCTGGGCTGGTGGGAGGTGTCCCTGCCCATGGCAGGGGCGTTGGAACGAGGTGATCATTAAGGTCCCTTCCAACCCAAACCATTCTGTGATTCTATGTGATGCTGCTCCTCTCTCAGCTTTTGGGGGCTTTGGGAAAGGGGGGCAGCCAGGCAGACACAGCAAGACCCCACAGCTCCCACAGGGACACACCCTAAATCTCAACTTTCTCAATCAGTAACCTCTCACACCTGTATTTTCCTCTGCAAAGAGGTGGTCTGCACCATTAGCTCCATCTCGGAGGGGGGAGGAAGGCTGTGCTTCCACTGGAACCAGCCATAGCCCATGAACAGGAGACAGAAGACATGCAGCAACCCCATAGGTGCCACCTGCCCCAAAAACTCAATGGGGGCAACCAGGACGATGCACAACTTCACTTCTCGTGCAAGTGCTGCAAGAGAGTCATCAGTTAGAAAAGGTCTGAATTTGCAAGGTTACCTTGGAGTTCAAAAGAAGATGGGATGAACTAGTCCTAAGTAATGGTGCTTAAACTCTGCGTGCCATGGGGCTTCCGATGAAAGCAAGGGAGCACATAAGAAAAATGCAAAGTGCAGGATCAGATTCAGTGCTATGATAGGCCTGTTTGTTTTAATAGCAGTTAAAAGTATAAACCTAAGAAAAAAAGCAGTTAATATGAATTAAAAGTATGAAAGAAATGGAACGGAGAAAGAGAAGAGAGACTGGTCTGGTTTTATCAGTTAGATGGACCAACTGCTTTAATTATTCATGGAAGATAATTTTATGTATTTGTACATGAGTCTTTGAATAGAAAGTCCTTTCTGTACTTAAAAAAAAAAAAATAATTAACTGACATGATTTTCCACAAACACTTTTCATCTCATTCCACTTTGAAAAAAAATCTATTTGAGACATTAATCAGAAGTTGTGGCGTGGAAGAGCCAGACCATTTGGGCCACTTCTGCCCAGTGAGTGCAGCAGCAACAGGTACAGATAAACCAAACCATTGCTGTTACGTGGTGCTCTAATCCCATAGACTGAGGCAGATACATTCCCTTCCCGATGCATTAATAGCTTTGTACCCATACCCCTGGTGAGATGGTAATTCACGTAAGCAGCAGTTTTCTGGCAGGTTCAGAGAGAGCAGTTAATTGCAACTGCTTAGAGTGACATCCACAGAAACCTGACGGAGCAGGTTCCAGCAGCAGCGCACTGCTGTAACTCCGTCCATTTCCCGCAGATACTCACACTGTAAGCTTTCTGAAAAATCACTGTGCTCTCTGCACAAACACCAAACAGAAAAGGAATGAATAGAACAAATATTTCATTTTCCTCTCCAGTATGTTATGCAGTATTTCCAAGCTACTAAAGTTAATTCTTTACCAAATTCAGTAAATGTGTCTCCCATGCTTTAGCTCTGACTCACTTTCTCTCTAATCAATTCCTAATTATTACCCACTTCCTCAGAGAGTCTATGGGGACAGATACTGCAGTACCATGACTAGTAAACAAAACCATAAAAATTGGAGGAAAACTTTCCAGAAAATGCAGATTAAATGGATAAGATGCTCTGGTAGCTTCTTTCCTTGCTTGCTCTGCCCAATTAGTGGAATTAAGTATGCACTGGTTTTAGCAGTAATTTTGTGCAATACATAACACTTAACAAATCAAGTTATTGCATATTCACAGAGTAACAGTGCAAAGAGGCTAAACTGGATCACTTCCAGTGGCTCCAGCCCTGACTTCCCAGCATCTTGCACAAGAGAATGGAGTTTGGGGGTTGAGGGGAACAAACCAGATTGGGGGGGGGTGGGGTGTCAGACACCTGTAGAGCACAGCTGGACACACAGCCCAGGATGTACAGACATACAGCTTACACACACTACGAGTGTAGAATCAGCAAAGCTTTCTGCTCCGCATTTCTATACAGTCAAGAACGATGATGCCCTTCACTTTATGAGTAATGCTACCCATCCCTTCATCTCCGGATAACTTTATCCAATGCTGGTTGAATTTTGGGATCCGGATGGGAGGTCGCCAGGCTGAGGTTTGCATCCTAACCTCGAGGGTACAGCAAGATGAGGCAGACCTTCAGCCATCGCTCCCTTAGCCATCGCTTCTCTGCCTAGCTCCTTCCTGTCTCTTCGGGAGGTTTCTGTGATGAAAGCCTCACAACAGCTCACTGATATTTAACTTCAAAGTCTGACTTAACGTCAGCCCAGGGTGCAATTTCGATTTCCTTTCGCTGACATTCATCAGCACTGCTAATGGGGAGAGAGTCAGAGCAAAGGGAGGGGGGAAACGGAGTGAAGGATGCCACGTACCATCCTTATTTTCTGGGTGGAAGAGTGGGAAATAATATGGGAATTTAGGAATAATAATAATCTCAAATCTAACTCAACAAAGGAGAAGCCTGGAACCTCCAATGAACATTTCTTTATTCTCACTCTAAGGATGAAAAGGACTCCTGCTGTGACCTACCATCACATGAAAATAAATACTCAGTGGCACTCATCATTCACTGCTCTCGACTGGTGACTATTAACTTCATCACCACTATTTCTCCCAGATATTTGCAACTGCAGTTTTAATCACCTCTACAGTATTTTTTCTGATATACAATAAGAATATGTATATAATCTAATGCCCTACTAGACGTCTCTCACACTCCAATTTGGAAAGATATAGTTTTAAAAACATCCTCAGCTTCCTTAACAAATACCAAATAGTTGGGGGGTGGGGACACCAGAAGAAAAAAGGAAAAAAAGTCCTCTGGTATTGAAACCACAAGACCTTACTGCTTGGCATATAAGCCACAGAAACCAGACAATTGTTAGTCATGATCATTTCTTTTACAGCTCGAGACGTTTCCCTCATGGAATAAGTGAAGCAGCTTTTCAAAACTACCTCCGAGTGTAGCCACGTGTAGCCATCTACTCGGCATCACATACGCAGCAACTCCAGTTTCCATTTCAGACATTCCAAAATACTGAAAATCAATCCAGAATGTCCAATTTTCCTGATTTAGCATCCAACACTTGCTAAAATTTCCAGGAAACTGGTATTTATACAAGCTGTGTCAAAGCTATTCTGCACAAAGTATTTTCAATTGCACTTTGGAAAGAACTGCGCACTGAAGCAACAAAGAATAAAACCCATTCCAAATCTATACCCCAATAATACATCAAACATACATGCTAATTAATTGTATTAAAGACAAACTTAGCTTTTGTGTCTCTGCTTATCAGTAATCATATTTTAAATACTTAAAAAACATCTAGAGGCAATTTTGATTGTGAGAAACCATCTGAGTAGCTGCAAACATGGTTGGATACTGGAGAAGTAAATGCTAAATATTTTTCAGGATGCGCATGTGGTTATGGATATCTGATGCAAATAAGTTAATTACAAATACAAAAAGAGATAAATCAGAGAACCACTTTCCAACATATGATAGGAAATGACTGGCTGCAATAAGAGACCATCTGGCATCCCACTAGATGGAGCTACGGACGACTACACAGCCTAGAAAGCTGGTCAAATATTTCACTAATCCCTGCGGCGCAGGAAAACCCTTTACAGAAGTCGAGTTAATTTGCCTCTTTCCTAATGGACGCGCAAAAACCCGAGCCATTGTCCCGAGGCATTTGTGCCTCGCAGCCGTGTCTATATGTGAAGCAGAAGCACACAGATGTGCCGTGCTCGCTGGCATCGCAGGGACGCCATTGGGAAGCCCCAAGCAGCTAGCTAGAAACCAAGCAAAAAAAATAAATTAATGGGTTTGTATATTAAGAGACCACAACAACAAACAGTAGGAACAAAGAGAATCAACCAGCTCGGTAAATTATGCAACCACTTGTTTTGAAATAAAAAGGCAGATGCAAAATAACTTCTGTTGTAAGCGCAATTTCCTGGCTTTGGGGGTTTAGCTCTATTTGTGCTAGTTGGGTTCGGTGCGGTAGCAAAGGTAGGTGATTTTTTAATTCATTTTTGCTGAGAGCTGTCTGTCACCACACTGTGCACTACACAGGGCATGGAGAGTCTGGAAAATATAATAGCACTTCAACAGGAAGCTGAAACGTTAATCAACACCAGTAAGATGAACTCGCAGTGCAAATATACTACAAAGCAACTCCGCAAGATCATTCTACTCTGCATCTTTCACGCTAGAAGGTATTGCAGACCTTCAGCGCTTGGCATCATAGTATCTTGGCAGATTTTGAGACTTGGGTGATTTACCACAGCGGCGGACCAAGTAAATCAGTAATGAGGTGTTCAGTCATATGTCAAGTGTCAATACACTGTATGACTGCATAAATTTATAGTGACCCAGGTGAGTAAGGGCAGGCACTGGCGCTTGGGGATACAGAAGCTCCCCAAATTGGAAGAAGCTGGCTGAAACAGAAGAAATACAGCTGGTGGGAGAAAGAGCACTGTCAGGGATCTGAGTCTAGAAGATTTCTTGCTGTAACTGTGTGGAATACAGCCCTTTCTTTAAAAATCATGAAATGCCAGTTACCCAGTTGAAGAGTTTTCCTAAGAAGCAGTTTCCAAAGGAGCATGTTAAGGAATGACTGCCACCAAAACTTGTCCTTAGCCCTTGAATTTATTCTCCGAGATGCATATTTCAACAGAGGAAAGGAAAAGCCGCTTAGCCTATTGTTTACCCAATGAGTAATTACACTGTAATTAAATTTAGTTGATTGTTCTCCTTCACAGCAAGACAATCCCATTCACCACCCAGGCTTCGAGGGCACCCATTAATCTGTGTATAAAGATTAGTCTCTATGTTAGAGGAATGCTCCATCTCGTAGACAAACCCAGGTCCCATCATATGCACACACCAGCGTTCAGATTATGTCTAACACAGACTGTTTGAAAGAGCTTAAGGCCAGATCTACAACGGTTATGGACATCCTGATATCTGAACCAGAATGGTATAGGATCCGCGATCCACAATATGGCAATATCTATAGCGGGGAAACAGATTTCAGGCATTGGTGAAGTTGTAGTTAAAACAATAAGGAAAGTGTACTAACATCTGCAAGACAGGCGATCTGGGATAGCCAATATGACAAATTCCGAGCCAGCCATTCTAAGGAAATCAGATGCACAAGAGCGCAAATCCAAGCACATACTGAAAAGTAAGCGTTTTGGCTCATGACGATAAAAGTGAGACCATCAGGAGGACATCCTTTCAGGCAGATGTGCTGTTCAAAGAAAAATGCTCCACCAGGGGAAGTAAAATGAATCACTCACAAGAAGAAGTACTGTTGAATTCTTTTAATAACACTAGGAAAATATCATAGTATTAAAATCCTGCACGGGATCCTCAAAGGGTTATTTTGGTTGGGATTTCGTTGTGTTTATGAGCCAAACATTTTTTTCCCAATTGTGTTTTCTTTTCAACCAACTACTCCTTTACAATGGTATTTCCAGTTAAAACACAGCTAACCTATAAATACCTGAATACCACAACACACATTGTGTGCGTGGGTTTTGTTTAAATCTTAGCGGAAATAATGGTAAATCTATTCAACACGGGGAAGCAAACGTCAATTTGTTAAGCGGGGAATGTAACAGCCAGTAAAGAATACATTGCATACATAATACAGAAGAAAAAAAAAATTATCATCTGGAGTATGTGAAATTACACTGATTTTGCACCTTAAACCTATTAGAAGTTACTCTGTTGGCCAATACTAATCCACTGAAGAAGCAGAATGTTGGTCAGAAGTCTAACGTTTCCTGTACCAGCACAGAGAGAATATAAGCAGTCCAATGCTGTTAAAAGAAAACATGAAATCCAGCTCATGTTTCTGGTTAGGGATCGATTTCTTCAGGAACTACTGTTAACATAACATCTTCGTTGCCCCTGCGTACGACCATGTTCAACGTACTGTCCTTTTTAATAATGTCACTGACATCACTGGCTGAACTTATCGACTGTCCATTGATGCTTATAATCACATCGTTGTCCTTCAGGCCACCACTGAAAATACAAAGCAGCAATATATTATTATAATTGCCATTTTATTGTCTTTACAATATTGTTTAAAAAAAAAAAAACTAAAGAGTGCTGGATTTTTCCTATTTCCCACCCAACGGCAGTTGTACAGAGACACAGCGGGCATGCAAAAAGCAATCAGAATTTATGAAGCGGTGAAGATTACAACACAGTGCAGAAACCTCAGAAAATGGGATGGAGGTACAAGTTTGATGAATCCCATATTTTGCCATCTTTAAAGGAATTCACTATTGCAAATAGCTCAGTAATTCTGCAGTAAGGATCCTACGTGCTGGTTCTGTAGAAGAGACAGAGGTGTATTTTTCTTTTAAAATAATTGCAACAAGGCACTCATTTCAGAGGGGAAATTTTCCAAGCTTTTATTCACGTATACATAGCAACACCATCTGAGTGGCACTGTGTGTTAACGCATGAGGAATTTCAGTCCCGGATCCATGCTGTTCTCCATGCATAGCTTATCGGCAGCCACTTCACTTTACCTTCGTGTCTTAAACCTGAGCAGAGTAACACATGCAGCCATCCAGCCCACTCACCAAAAACGCATGTGTGTCACCCTTGCCCGCTTGCCCGCAGTCCCCAGAACCCCTTCTCCTGACCTCAGCACCATAAGCAAACCGAAACCAAAACCCTCCCGACTCAAAGCGAGACGGGGCAGAACCGGAGCCGACATGGCAAGGCTTCCCTGCCCTGGGCCGTGGGTCTCTCCCCGAGCTGGCTGAGACTGCTGCTGGGACCGAGACGGGGTGGTGAGGGATACCATCGACCACAATGTCTTGCCCAGTCTTGCACAACGATCTGGCTCCAAGTTATGGAAATATTAACCAAGTAACCAGATCAGACATGATTCAGCCCTTCAGCATAATCCTTCTTCACAAAACCACAGAGCAGTCATCGGCCCCTTCCGCCCGCAGAAAACGCCTTACATGAGCGTCTCCTGCAAGCAGGATGCCTTGGCCAACGTTTGCAACAAATCCGTTTGCCTACCAAAGGCATGGCTTAAAACATTTTCATGGGAGAAACCATTCAGATTATCTTGGTCTCTCATGCAGCATCTCCTCTAGACTCATACCCAGGACAGGTTGCTGTAGAACTGCTCCATTCCCCTACCAGCAGGTCTACACAATGGTCATCGGAGAGGAAATCAGCAGAATGGGGAAACCCATAGACAAGGGGCAAGGAGTGGGAGAGACGGAGCAAACATAGGCTGCATTTTAATTGCCAAGGCCAGCTCTCGGATGAAGCATCCTGATTTGAGTTTGCCTTCAAGTTACGAGGCTACATTGCCTCACATTTCTTCTACCTCTCTAACGTCCTTCTCCCACTCTTGGCTTATTATCCGTACTCCGATAATGATTTTTCTGCACCTTCAGATTGGACCTGCATGTCAAGGCAGTAAGTTCAGTCCCACATTGGAGCAGCCACGTTATTCCTATGCTAACTGCAGTTTAATTTCACATTACAAACACCAGCATTCTGCATGAACAGCGCTGCCAACCAGAATTATCTACAAAAAGCAGCAGTAATTTAGAAAGCAAGCCAGACAGCTAACACTGTATATCTTACAGTGACATCCAAACTGCAACAAGAATATGTCATCCAACCATCCTCGCAGCCTCCCTAAGAGATAACATATCCCTGCTCCAAGCAGCTTTCTGCCAACATGCCTTTGGTGCTGCCCACACCTCTTTCTTGCCACAAAGATTTACTCTTCTCTTAAATGATCTCCTTTCAGAAGATGAACAAAGTTTCTTATTTCCTACCCTGGATTACTAAGCGAGTTTGTATTAACCAGACTCTGAAGGGAAAGTGTCTCCAGCAAGAGCCAGCCAGACCAGTGCCGGTGACCACAGACCAGATGCCGTACTTCAGCCAGGCACCTCATGAAGCATGGTACCAACCAGCCGGTGAGGTTCTGAGCAAACACGAAGAAAAAGACCAGTTGGTCAAAACCAAAAGCTCTTTCCAGCAATGCAACTTCTGACAAAGCTCTTGCATGGAAGAGTGTCTCCTGCCAAGGGAGGATTTCACCCCCAATGGAGGAACGCCAGGAGAGCTGGTGGGTTTGGCCAACACTGAGGTGCTTCACAAGGCGGGAGCAAAGCTTCTCCCTCACTCTCCTACAGGAGGAACCAGCAGGGCTTAGGGTTAGGGCCATGGGGAGCACGCACAAGCGAACGTCTTTATTCAGCACTGGCAACAGTACAACAGATGTCTTGGAAGCAATCGCTGAGCAAAACGAAAATTGAGCTTTCACGCCCACTGAATCCTTGTCCTTTCGGCCGGGAACGCTGACGGGGCTTCGCTGCAATACCCTGATACGTTCGCAATATTGCCCATCGGGGACCAGACTGAAACCACAAACTGATTTCCAGCAGACAACCTAATAGCTATCAGATGGTTGTAATTTTGTTAATTTAGCATAATCGAGATAGCCAGTTAAGCAGGGAACATTCTCCATCATTAGCCCCTTAAGTCAGTGGCAGTGGTTTTGAGAAAAAAGTAGTTCAACTTACGCTTCAGCTGGTGTTTCTGGAATTACTTCAATAACATAGGCCCCAGAGACAACATCAGGAAAGTCTTTATGGCGATCCTTCAGCTCTCTAGCTTTGCTGGAAAAACGAAAAAAGAACAGCAACAAAAGTATTTTGACAAAATGGGGGGGCAAAAAAATGACATATTTTTACTTAGTTAACTCACTTAACATTCACTAGCTGAGGTATTTTACATATGTTGATGTGACACTTCACAGTTCATTTTAACCCTTAAAAGTATTTCAAGAATTATTACGCTTTTTGCATGCATACAGATTTTTAATGCCTATTTCTGGTAAAAGTGATTATTTCAATAGGTACAGAGGACCGGAGTTAAAACATTTCAAAACTTGGTGATTACTTTAGAACTAGCAGATCCTGAACACCTAAAAAAACCCCTTCAGTTTTCAGTGTTTTGTTATACCCCCAAACCTGTACATGTGAAAACTTCTGGTTATTTCTACAGGACATAGTATCACCTGCTCATGAGACTTTTCTGGTTTGAGGATGAATAAGCGAGTCCACACAAAAGCTTCATTTTACATTAAATGAATTGTTTAATGAAAATAATTTTATAGAAATGGAAATATGCACGTAGCTGCTGTAATTCTTGAAAACACACTGTCCTGTTTTCTCCTTGACCCACATGCCAGCACAGGACAGAGGGTAACAACACTGACAGAGCCCTGGGAAAAATTGACGATCGCTAGCATTAAGGAAAAGAAAAAGCCAGGGAGTTAATTTAAAAACTAGCTCGTACAAGAGGCTACAGGAGAGTTCGACCATGTAGCAGATACAGAGAAAAAGGTAGCAAAAATCGACTGCAACTTGTCACCAGCACCTACAGAAGCACGTGCTGCCCGTTCGTCCTCCTGGTTGTTTCTGCAGACCATGAGCTTGTTCCAAATGCAGATGGAAAGGTGAGAAACCACTGCTTTTACTTACCTAGGAGTTAGGGACATCATTCGTATGCCAATGTATTTCTTTTTGGTTATAGCTTTCCCTACAAAAAGGAAAACAAGTCTTGATCACTTGCTCTTACCAGAAGAGCCTCAACGGCTGTTGACTTTCTGGTTTATTATTTCTCTTTCAAAGCAGTGAAGTACAGTACCTTTAGCTTGTCTGTCATGGGATTCAGTTAGGAACTTTTTGATTTTATCCGATGGGATAGCAAATGAGATCCCCGCTGTAACTTTTAATGTGTTGATTCCTATGACTTCACCATCCTGGAGAAATAAGAAATTGTTATCAGCAAACGTGAAACATCTTGAAGAGAAATGGATGATCTCTTCCAAGCAATCACATACAATGCATTCCATAGTTGGTTGTCAATTTTCTAAATAGTTTCAAGTCTAATTTCTCTGAATCATCTATTGATAAAAAAACTTCTACAGTTTTGGAGAACTGATGGGGATGTTCATATTGCCACTAGCAGAAGAGAGATCAGAATAGGGCAGCTCTTCTGCTTGCAGCAGACCAGCAACATATTCTACAGGCAATTTCAGCCTGTTTACTTCAGCAGGCACCGTGTGAAGTGTGGCACCAACTGATTCTGAGCAAATACTGCATAATAATATAAAGAAAAACGACAGTTCACCAAAAATCAAAGTTTTTCCCAGTTATGCTACTCCGAGAGAGAATTTCAGATTAAACATCTCTGCTCTCACCTGAGGATTTGAACACTTCTGAAATCTCAGCAGCTTCCTTCCCTGACCTATCCCAGATAAAAACTATCCAACTGGTGCTGAAACTCTACTGCGCATCAAAAAAAAAATTGCCAAATTTACAAGGCAGAAACTCGGACTAGCTCTTTCTTCCAATTTGTGCTGTCCCTCATTAAGGACCACTGCCACTCCTCTGTTTGACCCCGCATGCCCCCACCCGAGAGCTCTCACACGGCAGTTGGGTTGTGCAACCTGCTGCAGTTGTTCTCTCTTGGGCTTACCCACAGCTGCTGCAAGGTCACAGAATCACAGAATGGTTTGGGTTGGAAGAGACCTTAAAGGTCATCTAGTTCCAACCCCCCTGCCATGGGCAGGGACACCTCCCACCAGCCCAGGTTGCTCAAAGCCCCGTCCAGCCTGGCCTTGAACACCTCCAGGGATGGGGCAATTCCAGCTCTGACTACTTTCTACAATATCATCAAATAAACCCTAATGTCCTGATAAATGCATGTTTTTTTCAACACCCTCAGTGTGGTTCAAAATAAAGGGGTAGAATTTTTTTTAACCATTAAGCTGACTTTCAGTATGCAAAAAAACAGTGCCAGCTGCGTGGTATACGGTGAGTGCAAACGTCTCAACTTTAAAATGTGCTTTTTACTTTTTGCAAGGCATGAGCAAAAAAAATTGGGCGTTACACTTGCTCAAAACTATGCAAACCATAAACACCTTAAACATTGAAATCCAAGCATATCTTGTGATTGGCCAACATAAACACAGACAAGTGATTAGTAAGAACCATGTGAATTTTGTGTATTCAGCCAGACATCGAAAGCTCTGAATCACATTTCTGGTGCAAGGTTTTGTTTGTTTGTTGGTTTGGGTGGGTTTTTTGGTTTGTTTTTAAACTACAAAGTAAAAAGTAATAAGCTTGGCACCAAGCAAACTTAAAGAAAGTCTTACCAGATTTACTAGGGGTCCTCCGGAGTTTCCATACTGAAAATAAACATATGGCAAGAACATGTTTTAATGTCTACCTCTTAACTCATGGCAAGCAAAACACAAAAGAAATTTTTGAAATATTTCTTTAGTAATTTTTTCATTGTCTATTAAATATGTGCAATAGACAGTCTTAACATCCAAACCCATTAACTACACTTAACATGATTGCTTTTAGCTGAGCTTTGCAAAAGCTTAGTCCTTCTTCTCCTGCCAGAGTAAGTTAAGAAAGCCAAGGTTTTTCTTTTGTTTTAGTAGTACCACACTAGCAACTTAGAAGATTTTAGGACAGCTCTGGGAGCTGTTAGTGAAGATTTCTTACAAGGCCAACAGTAGAAGTACAAAAACTATTGTTTTGCCTTTATGAAGAAATAAACTTGAATCCTTAAACTAAGCTTGGCTCCCTTTTAGAAAACATGATGGATTTCGAAAAGATACTTATTCGCCAGAGAATATTGCCTCCTCCCTTGTAATTTGCAAGAATTTTGAAGTTAAGGCAGATATTGTACTTGGTGTGGTTTTTAAAATCACAGAGGTAATAATTGGGGTAACTTGGTAACTTGGGGATTTTTAAACAACAATCAAGTGCTGCTGCACCGCAGATGTCCATATTTACATGGATAAAAGAAAAGCCAACTGTGCTCACTGATCTTCAGAATTGTATCACTGGTGAGATTTTCAAAGCAGCTATTCAAGAAATTTAAGAGGTGCAGGGGACAAGGCTCAGAGCGGGACATACGTTGATGATGGCATCAGTCTGAATGTAGTCCATATCGGAGTTGCGGAGCCCCAGCTCCTTCCCTCCACGCTGAGTGGTACTGACGATCCCCGTAGTCACTGTGTTTTGAAGGGAAAATGGACTTCCAATCGCGACCACAAATTCTCCTGGCCTCAAGTCTGCAGACTGCCCCAGCAGAAGAACCGGCAATTTACCCTACAAATAAAAATACAATATATTTAAAAAAAAAAAAATTCAAATGTTGTTAAGACACTACTACACTGGTAGAACAAATTCTACAGAAACATGAATACATTAATAAAGCAGAGGGAAAGAGAGAGGCTTTTTATCCCTTGGGGATTTTGTTTGCTGTGTTTTATTTAATTATTTCATGTGGTTCTGTACAGAAACATCCCAACGAACTTCTGCTCTAACGAGTGGACTCTTTAGACTGCAGGAGTACTTTTTCCACAACAGGTACACATTAAATCAAAAACAATTAAAAGATCAAAGGAATATTTATGCTCTGCTGTAGAAAGCAAACATCTGATGAGACTAGGAATGAGTTGTTTCCAACAGCTTCTTGAAATAATTAGTCAACAGCTGCTGAAGTAAAAATAATGTATTGTTTAAGAGGGAACACTAAAGAGTCATGAAAGCAACAGCCGAAGTGTATCAAACATGAATATGTATAGTTATGTATAGTTAAAAGCATTTTGCATTCTCATAAGACACCAGCTAATGTTTCATCTTAGTTTTTTTTCAATGGAGTATCTCTTCTAAATAATTATATTGCCTCCTACATACACCGGTGTCTTCTTCTGAAGATGTTAGGATTTAAAGACCTTATGGGATTTTTCTGTTATGACAGTAGAGGATACCATTATATTTTCCTTTCAAGATCCTATCTCTAAACACATTAACTATCACGTTATTGAAGACATTCCCACTAAGACACAAAACATTCTTAAAATCCAGCATCAGTAGAGATTGTTGCAATTTACAACAATTAAAAAAGAAAAGGGAGGGAAGCTTGGATCCACACACTCTTGTCAATGCGATGGATCAAGGGAACCAAGTATGGTTTCTCCAAGACACGTTGGATCTGCACAGGAACTGAACTGGCTGGATAACAGCCGATTCAAGCTAGACCACTAACACCCCTGCAGCAATCAGAAAACTGCTGGGAAGTTCTTAAGGCCTCCTACTCACCAAGTAATTAAGAAGGGTGTTCTGAAACGGATCCTGTTTTAAATAAATACTTCGTCTTTATTTATCACCTGCCTGTAAAATACTCATTGAGTGCCATTTCGCCTTTTCTTCGCATTTTTAAAAATCAGTCTTTACTCTTTCAGTGATGTAACACGTTTTTTAACCTTGTTATGTTTAATCACTTGTCCAAATGATCCTTGAATCATTGGGTCCTTGAAGCTAAATACCTCCCCAGGTCTTTAACTACATATTTCATCATCAATATGGCGGCTGTGACACCTTGCAGCAAGACCTAGACAGGCTAGAGAGTTGGGTGGAGAGGAACCTTATGAAATTCAGCAAGGGCAAGTGTAGGGTCCTGCACCTAGGGAGGAATAACCCCATGCACCAGTACAGGTTAGGGGCTGACCTGCTGGAGAGCAGCTCTGCAGAGAGACACCCAGGAGTCCTGGAGAACAACAAGTTGGTCATGAGGCAGCAATGTGCTCTTGCGGCCAAGGCGGCCAATGGTCTCCTGGCGTGCATTACAAAGAGCGTGGCCAGCAGGTCGAGGGAGATCATCCTCCCTCTCTACTCTGCCCTGGTGAGGCCACATCTGGAGTACTGTGTCCAGTTCTGGGCCACCCAGCTCAAGAAGGACAGGGAACTGCTGGAGAGAGTCCAGCGAAGAGCTACAAAGATGATCAGGGAACTGGAGCACCTCTTTTATAAGGAAAGGCTGAGAGACCTGGGTCTGTTTAGCCTGGAGAAGAGAAGGCTGAGAGAGGATCTCATCAATGCTTATCAATATCTAAAGGGTGGGTGTCAAGAGGATGGGGCCAGACTCTTTTCAGTGGTGCCCAGCGACAGGACAAGCGACATCTGAACACGAGGAAAAACTTCTTTACTTTGAGGGAGACCGAGCACTGGCACAGGCTGCCCAGAGAGGCTGTGGAGTCTCCTACTCTGGAGATATTCAAAACCTGCCTGGATGCGTTCCTGTCCAACCTTCTCTGGGTGACCCTGCTTTGGCAGGGAGGTGGACTAGGTGATCTCCAGAAGTCCTTTCCAACCCCTACCATTCTGTGATTCTGTGATCATGTCACTAGACTATTTCTATTACCATCAATGGACCTGGACACATAAATTCAGGTTTCAACTTAAGGATTTGGAGCATCAGGAGGTTACTGATCCTGAAATCAAAACAGAAGTCTGAAGGGATGTATCTTTTGCTTGACAAACCTAACTTTGTCATAGCTTTCCTCCAAGCTTGCCCCACTTCAAAATTCTTTCATTTGCTCAACAAATTCAACCCCAAAAGGAAAAGGCATCAGTATAAATTTTCAGAACAGGGCAGTGATTCTAGGTGCAGTAGAAGCCCCACCTACAGATTAACTTAAACCAATTTCCAAGGAGTGGATAACATAGTGACTTTATTAAAAAACCAGGGTACCCTCAAGGTATTCTTGAGGGGTCTACCTAAAATGGAGGTACAAATTGGCTTAATACCCCTTCTTATAATTCATTCCTTCTGGAAAACTTGTAAAGGTGCCTTTTTCATCCCATACCTGTTCCAAAACACACAGATTTATGTGCCTATACTTGATGAGATCATAAAGCTATATACTGTATGCTCACGTAGTAAAGAAACAAGGCAATATTAAATATTGGAAATCAAGAGCTAGCTCTTTAGGGGTCTTTTATCACCAGCAGTTTGAAAGCCTGTATCGATAAGTCACCTGTAGGGACAAAAATCTAAAAAAAAAATCTAAACTAACCCAAATGCCCATCACTTTGTATTTTCCACCTACAGTTTTATTTCAAATATCCCAGGAGATACACAATGTCTGTAAAGTACAAAGTAAAAAAATAAAGGCATCAGTCATCACTATATGCTGCTGCAAATAGAGAAGTTATGGTTTTAATATTTAACAAGCCTGGTCCTGTGTATCCCTTTATCCAACTTTGTTTCAATTCCACCAGCAAAATTTTACTCAGATGAACAGATTGTTTCAATAAAACTCATTGCCAAATCCCAGACAGGATAAGATGCTCTATGGAAACTTACCCTTCAGTCTCCAGACAGCAAGAAAATAATTAACCAACTGCTTGTTAAACAGAATCAGTTGGAAGAGCAACAGAATAGGCAACACAGTAAGGAGCAAAACATTTCCCTTTCTAATTATCTTTCAGAGGAAAGTTTTCACAACTAGCAATGCCTTACTATTAAAGTATAGTTATCCTTGGTCCCTATCAGTGCCACAGCCATAGATAAACCCAACCAAGGCTGTGGTTTAATTCTGAGAAGGATTCGAGGGCGATACCCGGTTTCCCCATCGCCTTTGCAGGGCGGCAGACGAGCAGCAACATCCCAAGGCAACACCGCTGAGCAGTTCATAATATCAGACCACAGCCCTGACTCCAAGGGACCTCTCCAGTAGAGCGGGGAAGAGGCAGCTACGATTAGCTGTGCTGGGAAGCACGCAGTATATGCAACACAAACAGCCCCATATGGGTATTGTTTGGATAGAGGGAGCACCCTGGCCCTTCCTTCTCCCGCCAGATGCTATTAAGCTTACGTAGCACGTGTTTTCAAGATGTCGTTGGCCAAGAAGAGCATCTCTTTTTGGCACTGCTTCTCCTTATTTAAAAAAAAAAAAAAGAAAAACAAAACCAAAAACCACAACACAAAAAGTGGCTTTTGTTTGTATCCCAGCGCACTGAAAATGGATACTTTATAGAGAAAGAGGACATTTATCAGCAAATGAAACATAGATAAGCAAAATAAAATAGAAATATTTTTTTCTTCATAAATAGAAGAAAAAGATTGGCCCTGTACAAAGTTAAAAATTTATACAACGTTCCTGAGTTATAAAAACAGTCACAAAGCCAAACTCACATTTGGCAGCAGAAAGAAAAAACATGAACTATCTCTGACTAATACAATTATTTTTGATTGTGCTGAGTTTTCAAGCCTGTGCCTATACTAGCTAGGCTCCAGTTCAAAGTCTAACGCTGTATGGATTGGCTGTGGGTCATCCGTGTGATTCAACACGCCTTCTGGAAAGAGTTTGGCTAACCTTTCCTTTGCTAGGAACAAAAATCAACTGCAAAAATCGCACTGCTCTGCACACATTATGAAAGATAGCTCTGGAAAACGTGTTCTCTACGCAGTACGTTTCTAGAAGAGCTATAGTCTTATGTAAAAATACACTATCTCAAGATAACTACAAAAGTAACTAATGCATTTGATTTGTCATATTCTGTTAATCAAAAGGATTAATTTTTACCTGTTACGTAGCCCTGTGCCATGGGGAGGCGATGGGAGGACCACCCACACGGGTATCTACCACGCTTAGAGAACAAGAAGGATGCTGAGCACAGGTGAAAAAGGGCTCTGAGGTCTGGGAGTCTACGTGGTACGTGAAAATCAGTGGGGTTTGGGTACCACTGGAAATGCTATGATTTCGCAGTGTGCTGCCGAGCGCACTAACAGCACTGCATTTAAATCCTCTCATTAGTGCCTCTACACGTAAATGCCATGAAAAATTGGTTCTGATGCATACTGGCGTAGTAGTGGCTTTAAATTTTGTGTTTTCTCTCTAAAAAGCTTAAAAATAACGTTGCCACATTCAGAACTAAACTTTCTATTATCAAAAAAAAACCCTAAACAAGTATTTATTTAAATTGTAGAGGTGGTATTGAAGTGAAATCAGGATAAAACCAATAAAAATCCCGGGGCATCAAGTGATCGAGTGGGAAGTACGTCCTTCCGCAGCCCCCAAGGAGAGGGCTGGAACTGCAAGGCAAGCAGTCGGAGCAGTGGTCGTAGCCAGAATGGTATCAGAACACCCTGCCTGTGTCCTCACACCCTTCCACTGGCGAGGTCCTGCCTGGGATGTCCAGGCAGTCCTTGTAAGCCAAGGTGAAGGGTTTGCGTCGGGGGCCCTTAATAGCTACACTTAACAAATGGTCACTCTTTAATTTTTACATAACGTCTGATGGTCATCAGGATGACGTAACTCCTGTTACAACTCGTGATTCTCTTCAGTTAACTATAGATTTGCCGCAACAGTTAATTAAAATCCCAGGCAAACGAGCGTGCCTTGCAGCACAATGAACAGGGGAGCCAGCAACACCCCACACCTAAACCCAGCTTTCCCAGTGACTCACTGCACGACCTTGGGCAACACATAATGTCTCTTCTTTCCCTCATAACCTCCTTTTCTTTCCCTCCTCCCTCCGTTTTTCATTTGATGAAGCCTCGGGGCTCTGCTGGGACCCGTGTTTACTCAATACAACAAATCTGCAAGCCGGCATTCTGCAAGTACACAGAAATAGGACTAAACATGCAAAACCATAAGTGGCACATGACTCACTGTTTACACCCAGCCAGAGAAGGAGCCATTAATTAGCGTTAACATTTTAAGTCTTTCTCATCCCAAAGGGCTTCAGACATTTTTATATAGGGATTTGACTCAAACCCTGGATAAACATAACTCCCACGAAACGGAGAGCTGCGCACCACCGCAAGAAACGGCTTCACGCAACGATCAGCTGCAGCTATCCCACGGGCGGGAGGCAGCAGCGTGCCACGGGAGACTAGGACAAACATAAAAAACCAGCAGCAGCAGCCAGGAGCCAGGTGTTCACCTGCTAGGTATTAGCACCGCCACTTGAGTCAGGTAAAATAAGTGGAGTCTTGACAAATCAGCTCCGAAACTAAAAGAAGCAGCAGCACATAACCACCACTGAGTGTCCTAGAGAAATAAAAACCAAGAGACAGACGACTATAACCAGTAGGGGTTTCACCTTTTCATCCATGAAATAGGTGAATCAGTCTTTATGTTGTCACAGAAACCAAGTAAATCCCTTCTCAGCTCTGTAACACCCTTTGTTTGTGGAAGGAAGATCACGAATTCGCAGGAAGCAGTTTGCAGTTCAATAAACCGATGAAGAGGATTCAAATGTTCCGAGTTCAATTTGTGAACTAGCGACAGATTTCCTTCATGCTTTTTATTTTTTGGTGGAAAAGAAACAGATGATTGTATGGTATGCTAATTCAGCTGTAAGTAACTCTGGCAAAACATAACTTCCCTGGGAATTGCATTTCTGTTCTCATTAATGAAACTATTTAACTTTCAGAATACGTTATGGCAAAATAAAAACTCAGGCCATGAGCGTATAAAAATGCAGAGTATCATCTACAACCTAGAAACTGCTTGACAAAACGCCAAAGCAAATGAAAAAACCCAAGCTGAATGCATTACAAGCCTCCGAAAGTATTTCATCTATACTTAGAAAAACAAAACCGAGTCTCCTTATCTAAATACGGAGCATGGGAAGCTGGCAGAAAAAAAAAAAAAANAATATAATATAATATAATATAATATAATATAACATAACCTGGTGCTGGTAGACCCAGCATAGAGGAGTGTGAGCGTTTAACTGCGTGGGGAGCTGGACCAGCGCATCGTCCCCGCAGCGAGGACTACTGGGAGCTGAAGATGGCAGGAAACCGCCGCTGCCTAAACTGATGAGTAAACAGGAGTTAACATGCAAGCTTTTTACAAGCTATTTCATTTCTATGGGTCCTGAAGACTTCTGGAACCAATATGTGGGATTCCTCGGGCTCTGGAGAGGAAGCGACGTAATATCCAGCGACAGATTTCAAAGTAAAATAGCGTTTTAGAAAAGCCACTTACATCTGGTATTCAAGTAGTCTGGTTTTTCAAGACGCGGGCTATTAAAATATTGATACATAAACAGGAAAGTTTGCTTTCCTGCTTCCTCCCGTTTGTACACACAGGGGAGAAAAAGCAAATCCCCTCTGACCACAAAGATACAGGCGCTGCATTGCCTCACGGAACCACCGAAGGGATGAGGGCACAAGGTCTTGTTGATTTAAAAAGCATCAAACTAAGTGGTTACTAGTAAAATGCAGGAAAAAAACTTGAGCAAATGGGCTGAAATACCACTGCAAATTAGAGATCGGTCACAAACCCGCTACTGCTGTGCCATGTAGATGCCAAATCCTGCCTGGGGTACAGGAGCCAGTAACCGGTCACGCTGAGGAACAAAAATCTTCAGACCCTGGCGTGTCTTCCAGGACATGGGGGCTATTTCAGAGTCGGTGGCAAGTGTCTCGTGGCCGGTTTTTAAGCGTGTAGGAAGAAGATACACCTCAAAATAAAGACATTCACCATGTTCCCCCCTTCCTGTACTCGCCGCCAAACCATAGGCATCTGCCACAGAGATCATTTCTGCGGGCAGAGCCCCATTTCCAGGGGTGAAAGGGGTCTCCAGGCAAAAGCCACCTCCACCTCCCACTACTTTTGGCTTCCAGCTTCGATTTGGGTGAGGGGCACAGGGCTCTCTTATAATTCTGCCCTCCATTAACCCTGACACTGTCCGTTAAACCACCCCTAAAAGTTTCTTCTGGTGTTTACAGTTTTCAGCAGCTGTCTCACACGTTCTCATTCAACAAGGCAGTCACTTGTCTGGAGATGAATTTCATAATCAAACTCTGCCAGCTCAAAAGCACGTGCTGGCTTTGGAGCCTTGTGCAATATTTTTGGTGGGTTTCAGGCTCGCTGCAGTGTCACCCCTGTGACACAGGAGGGATCATTTCACCGTCCTCCGCCCGTGCTGCCAAAGTCCAAATTTTTCTAAGGAAGTTTTATAAATTTTGCATGTTCGTATCCAAATTGTCTGCAGCCTTTTCTTTCTAGCATCCTCAAAGCTGTTAGCGTTGGGAAGGACAGTTATATCGCCTTCGCATTTGCCACGCGACTCCAACCTTACTTCTCACTTTCACCACTTCAGCAAACTGCTGTGTCTCACTATGGGCACAAGAAATACAGTTTCTTTACAGACTGTAAAAATAAGAGTATTTTAGGATTAAAAGAACAACTCCAAGATTCCCGTTCCTCATTGACTGCAATATGTTTTTCCACGGAGAAGAATTTAATCTGGGAAACGGTGCATCCTTACTGGTGCCCAGATTCTACCACCCTCTTTCAGTTCCTATTGCACTCAGCAAACCCAAATTAGTTCTAGTAATGCTTTTGGCCAGATGTTCACACCTTAAAGCAAAACAGCATGCAGGCTGCTGCAAAATCTTAGCAGTTTTCGGAATACCAGCTGACAGCCTAAACTCATACTTCGAGCCCAGCTCTGTTCCTAACCACAGAGGCATTCTTCACCCTTCAGATCCTGCCTTAACACGCCACAGAAAAACAGAAGAAAAAAGAACAATGTCTGCATCTTTGATGTCACCTTCAAATCATTTATTCAAAAGGAAGAACTTCACCTCTTCCTTCAGAAAAATTGTCAGGGACGGTTTTCATGCCATATCCAGATTTTTAAAGGGTTGTTTGTACCGTCACATTGACTTCTTTAGTCGTCAAATACATTTCAACTTCAACAAATTATTACCTCTGTGATTTTAAAAAGCCTTTTATGAATCTGAATGATTACAAGGTATTTCAGTACAAAAAGGAAAGCTCAAACACTGAACTTGAAGGGCTATATAAAAAAAGGTCCCATGAAAGTTCAGTCTGAAAATCAACTTTTCAGCTGACTGCATTTCCATTTTAACTTTTTCTGTGAACACTTAAAATTTTGTGTTTCTTATTCTTCAAGTGCAAAGCATCATCTGCCCTGCGAACGGCGGTGCCTCAGGCCTCACCTAGGACTGGGATTTCCCAGTGCCATGTCGCCACAGCTAGCTGGAAAACTGGTCTCCCATCCCAGAAAAAAACCAAATGACACAGGAAGTTTTCCCCAAGTCTTCTCAAAATTATCTGGAGACGCGACAGGCAGGGGCCAGGGGGGAACGCCACGCAAGGTAAGGGGCTGTTCAACTGAGAGGACGCTTACCGAGGGTATGCCAGACCTAAGTTTATATCAATAATCTATCTAATTTAGAGCAGAGATGTGAAATGTGATCTCCTGCCACCCAGAGAGATGCGCTACGCTGATGTTACGTGAGGAAGACGGCGGGGGCCGGCTCACCTCCTTCTGCGAGAGCTCAGCCTCCAGGCACCGAGACACTTCCCAAAATTTCATTAAAACCAACACTTTTTCTCATAAAGAACTGAATACTAATGGATCAATCCTTCCCCTCTCCACCCCCAAAAAGAAAAACGTAGCTGATTTGGCTCTAGATAGCTCTAGGACAGAAAAACTTTCCTGCCTTAAAGAATTTGCAAATATATGTAAATTAACATGGTTGCAATGTTCAAAGGCTGAAGCACGTGCTACGTCGGCCAGCTGCAGCAGTCAATACATCAAGCCAAAGACACATCCTTGTCCCTTGGGGTTAATAAGTTGTATATAGATAATGATAAATTTTTGAATAATTGCTTTTAAAACGGTAAAAGCTGCCGCATGTTAGATCAAAAATCATATATTCTTTCCCACTCCACGACTGAACAATGTTAAAGGATAATAACCTGGGATGATAAACATTTGCAAACGACCAGCTGATGCGCCACTTGCAAAACAGGGTCACAACTACATTCAAAAATTAAATTGATGGAAGATGTCGATGACTATCATTTAATTACACGGCAGTAATTTTAAAAAAAAGAAGAGTATCTGCCATCTTGCAAGTCATAACTAGAACTGCCAATTCCAGTCCTGTTTAGCAGTGATTTCCACTACAGGCAACTCATCTGGCTGCATTCTCTTTTTTCCCAGCTGCTTCCAGTCCTCCAGGTTCTCCCTTCCTGCAAGAAGTTTACCAGGGAAATTCTGGAGCCATTTATTTAGGCTCCAAAAATAACATAAAACTCTATGTTTATGTCTCTTCTTAAGTCCTCAAAACAATCTGTCACATCAGTCCAATGTCTCCTCTCATTGACTCACCAGCTTCTTCCTTCTCTGAAGCTCACCTTCCTACCGCCTTAAGTCCTTTCCTTCTCACCACCATTTTCTGGTCTACTTTCCCCACCACGTTGTGCTTTGAATTTTAAATCACTTTCCCAGCTGCCCTTCACTCCCTGCTGCCATATCAAACTCAGCCTAATGCTGCCAGTTCTCATTCTGGGGATCTTCCCTTTGCTTTGTTACTGCAGATCCGCTTTTGCTTATTTTAATATAAAAATGAGAAAATAAGCAATTGGTAAATGTGTAAATAGGTTACCTCAGGAAAACAGGAAAAAATAACGTGGCAAAAGACATTTCTGGTATTGTTATTTGGTATTGGTATTTGCAAAAACCCTTAACAATACCAAAAATGTTTTTTGCCATGTCGCTGTTAAGAAGCTTTTAAATAAGAAAAAGAAAGAGCTTTTAAATGACAAAGGTGGCAAGGGAGCAGCAGGAGCACTTCATATCTTGGGTCATCCAAGAGTTCTGCATTAGACGTCTGATTTAGTCATGAACTCTGGCACAAACACTTTTGACCTCACTGGGGAATAGGACTGAACTAAAACAACACTGCAAGATCTACACATTTTTGAGTCATGTGTTTCAAATGAAGCGTTCTTGCCCGTTAAATTTGGAGGTCATTAACTAACAGTCCAAACAAGGGAAACCAATATGAGCAGCACCCCAAGCAATCACATGCATCTAATTGCATCTACATTACACGCTATTTCGACGATATTCCACTTGCGCTACGCTGTCGACGTGTGCAGAGCGGCACGACAGCTTTGCTGCTGCTGCAGGGGAGAGAAGAATGCTGACAGCCCCGTGTTTGGTATGGAGGAAGACTACGGATGGGAAGTTGCATTCCCATTTCTTTGGAAACCCACTTGCAGTGTGATAGCACTTTTCCAAGCAGGCTTTAATTTACATGTTCAGGACACTTCCTAAGATATTTTCCATTTTAATATCTACATCGGTGTGGTACAGCTCTTCACAGGCACAAATATATCTTTTAAAAGCAACTTGTGACTTCAATATAGGCAGACAAGAAAGACTAATACATCCATCTACTAACCACAAGGGAACAACTCCCATTCCTTCTAAGAGGGAGAGAGTTATCTCAGCCAATGTGTGTGTAAACCAGCCAGTAAACGATGTTGGTTGTTATTTTGAGGATGCAGACAAAACTGCGATGTACTCGCTTGCACTACACTGACAGGTGATAAAATTAACCACTACCAACCACAAACTTGGCTTTGAAAAACGTGTATCCACCTAGCTCAAAGACTCTCTGTAACTCAGACACTAAACTATTAGCCGCTCCTTCAAACAGGACAATCAGCAATAGCTTTTGGAAAGGATACTAAATTAAGAGGACTAAAATGTGTCTTGCTTTAACGACTCACCTGAGAATCTATTTTTATTAGTGCAATGTCAGCTTTTTCATCAACATCTTTAATTTTAGCTTCATACGTTTCGCCATTCTTCAGTTCCACCTTCACCCGGTTTTTGTTGGTGACGACATGGGCGTTTGTCACGATCAGTCCGTCTTCTGAGACAATGAACCCTGAACCACTGGCAACAGGAATCTCCCTCTTCGAATAAGGAAGTCTAGAAGACACGGGAAATAAACGTTTATTGCTGCAAAAAGTTGAAAGGTCACAAATCATTCCAAATAACACGCAGCCAAAAAGAGTGTGGTGGGTTTTAATGCTTTAGGATATCTGCTGTTACTTACTATCGTTAACAAGATAATGCACATGCATTAGTTTAACTATTTTTTTTCCCAGGATTCTTAAATTACCTTTAATTCTTAAGCAAGACAAATATTTATCATCTCAAAAACCTCTTTGCTATTACATAGCATCAATCAACATTTCTGGCACACTGGCAGCTGTTTTCAAGAATACAAAAATCAAAACTGGGCATCTTGTTTACTTGCGAAATAATTCAATGTGAACCACAGCAGGAGCTATCTTCTCCACCACATCTGCAATAAAGTTGTATTTGTGCCGCAGGCTATTAGGATGTTCTTGGCCTGAAATAGAAACAGAAAACATGTCATGAGTTCTTCAAGTGACAGGAGAAGGGTCATTGCAAAACACCTGAATTAAAAAAAGCTCCAAGCGAATATCTTTCCCCTCCTTAAAAGTCATCTGCAGCATGACCCTTGCCCCCAGATTTCCCTTCTGCCTCGTTGCACGGAAGAGGCAGCATGCGGCAGCGTTAGGACAAAGGGAGCCATGAAACCTTCTTGTTTCAAGCGCAGGTAGTTGGACCATGGGGCAGCAGATCAGCTGCTCCAAGCTTGGCTGTGGCCACAGCCCCTGGTCCAGCACGCCCCACCGCTGCCGGCTTGGGGATGAGGGACCGGAGGAGCGCGGGGTTTAGTCAGTGTCCGCACTGCCCCGCTCTTCCCTTTGTGAAAGGCATTTTGTACTCAGATGCCTCCATTCTTGCTCTCACCTCTTTTCTTTTCTGGATGGTCTATTTAGTTTGTATGGTCTTCTCAGATTAAACAAATGGGCTCTGTTCCGCTGCCAAAATACGCCGCCTTAGTGGTTTTTGGAGTCTCACGCTGCTGCATTCGTAAAATGCTGAGGACAACAAGGCCCCAACCCCAGTGTGAGCCCACAGCAGCTGCTGTGGAAGTTCAGCTCAGGTACAAGGTCTGTGCTGCCTCTCCCACCGCTGTCCCCACGCAGCTGGAACCACCAGCCCCTGCCGGGCACCTGGATGTGGATGCACATTACACATGCTCTACACAACCATACTCAAAGCATCCTCTCCACTGCAACCACCTGTGGTCCATCAGTTCCACAGAGCAGTAGATCCCACTGCTGCGGAAGTTACTGAACCACCCTCAAGGCTATAAAATAGATCTGCACAGGAAAACAATGGGACCACAAAGCTCTGCATTCCTGGGCAGTGCTGTAACACAAAAGCTCATGGTCACCGAGTATTCAAGAGAGGTCAGTGGGATTTTCAAAAGCAACTGGATACCAAACTCCTATTGTGGCCATCAGAAAACCTGTCTGCACCATCAGTTGTCTAAAAATCTCTGGAAAAAAACTCACAATTCTGACACAGCTTCCCCTTCTCCAGTAGTTTGGGGGCAAAACATTTTGGTTTTTTTTTTAAATGAGGAGCGACTAAGCAATTGGAACACCCCACAGAGTTATTCTGTACTTCCCTAGAGGCAAGAAACACCCTTTGTTTTCATTAGTCTTCCCATTTTATCTAATGTATCCATCTCCCGTTACAAAGGCACGAGCCAAATCTGCAATTGACTTGCAGATGAGTGCTGATGTGCTGTGCTGCTCCCATCTATCCTTGCCATTTGGCTTCTAAATCCATCCAGAGATTAAAGCAGTAAGCAGCTTGTGGATGCTGTAAGAGCCTGTGACGGTGTAACGGGACGATTTATTTGCAGAATTGTAGAAGGAGACACAGGATTATCCTATAACATCATCCCAATACCAATACCTGAATGACCTTCGTTATCTGAAAACCAGACTGGAAAACTATGCAAATTTTTAAGTACACACTGGAGGCAAAAACCGACGGCAGGAGATTCAGAGGAATGATGTGGGAATAAAACATTGCTGCTTTTAATACTAACCAGCCACTGGTTTGATTCAGAGGTGAACAACAGGTTTCAGGTGACTTACGAACGCCAACCAGCATATACTGCCCTCATGAGCAGGGTGGATGCTCAACCCAAACACTATCTGATCATTTAAGAACACGTTTTTTCCCCATATATACCCTGTGAAGCATCTCAAGGGCTTTTAAACGCAATCAATTGCGAACAGCAACCACAGCAGTAACCACATAATCCGCTATGCAGTTTCAGGTCACAGTTCAGAGACGTTAATCTGCTTTATGATGCAGGACCGTTGATCGGGAAACTTGTGTCCTCACCTACTGTTTTCCTCAAAAGCATTCTGTGCTTTCATCTGACTCACACGTAATCTGTTTTCCTTGGACTTTTATGCCAGAAAGGCAGAAGGGCTTGCTGATTGACAAACATCAATTTACCGCAGGATTTCTCTTCTCTTTATTAGAAATATTTGGTATCAAATGAACCATGTCATCACTATAAAGCTGACAACTATAATGGGAGTGGTTTGGAAAACTGGTAGGAGAATGAGAACTGCAGCTTGGAAGTATTCACTCGCATTAAATAGGAGCTTTGACGGATTATCAGATTGGATTAACAGGATGCTGGGAATAAAACGCCACAGGGCACTACTGTATGCATCAATATGCTTTTCTGATCCCTGCTTATGAAATGATTTCATCTCTGTTTCAGTGCCGTAGACATTCAAAGGTCACATCCTGCCCTTGAAAAAGGGAGCTCCCACGGATGAGGGAACTGCACAGGGAACACACAGCTTTTTTTATGCCTTCGGTGCACTCAGCTATTCAAGAAGAGAAAGGATGCCTAAGCTGTGCATGGCGAGACTACTAATACTTCATCTCAGAGCTGCCTTCGCTTTGAGGCGGAGGCTACGGATGCCAAGATTTCAGAAGTGACAGTATTTTGCATATAACCCACCTCCTCGTGCGGTCCCAAACTAAGCTGCACAGCTACGAGGCCAAAATTTCGTACTCCGAAAAAGTTAGATAATAAATACTGATTCATGGCATACTGACCTAAAAAGCTTACAGCAGCTTGCCACGCCTGCCGATTGCTTATGTATTAGGAATTCTTGCATTGTGTAACACAGTTTTGCAACAGCTCTTGAACAACTGCCCACTTAAATGGAAAACATACCTTTTTAAAGCAAACAAACAAAAGTCAAAGTACCATTCAGACGAATTCATTGATGAACGCTAACAGAAAAACGTTCCTATCAACTGATCTTTACCACCGTGTGATGACATAAAATCTGAAGGCTATAGTAAAAGTATCAATATGTTGAAAATTTCTTCTGTCACTGAGAAAAAGTATGGCAGGGGGAGGGGGGAGTGGAAATGAGACCAAAATGGACACGTGTGCATGCATACCATTTGCCAATTACGTACATACTTAATGCTCACCATTAGCTAATTGCCCTTTGGGATTACTGAGCGATGCACGTGGGAGCTGAGAGGTGCACTTATCTCTCCCGTAAGCAACCACCACCATGTAAAATTTCATCTTGGATTTGAATCACCAGTAGGTCCAGGCTGCTACGTGGAAGTCTAAATTGCCATACAAGTGCCAATAATACAAGCCTAGTATGGGCAGATGCTCAGTCCTCAACAACCGTATCGTTGTTTCCAGCCATCACCGGCCACTGTAGAAGACAGCAGTGAAATTCAGAACTTCTCAGGAGATACTTTCCTATTCTCCCTAACAAACATATTTTCCAGCTGTACTGATAGTTCAGGGCTTTAGTAGAAAATACAGTTTTAGGAGGAAAATGGGTATCAAGCAACATCCTCCAAATTTTCAGGTTTAAAGAGCTGGAGACTCTTCAATGGTTTAGCTGACTGTGTTGGACTATGAAGCAACAAAAAAGCAACAGCTTCAAGTTTTGATTGATGATGTGGTTTTGACTATTTAACCCCCACTGCCTGTGTATTCCGATACAAACATCTAACCACAATGTCCATCCTGACTTAAACATCCCCCACAAGCAGGTGGGTAGCTCTGTAATTCCATACTTTAACTGGTCCCCAACACGTAGATTTCTGAGTTAAAAACTGCTGCTTTGGTATAACCAGTGCTGAATCCATGTGAATAAAGTTTCTCCAATTTTCTGGCCTTTCTTCTTTTTCCTTTTGTTGTTTGGTTTTTTTTTTTTTAGACCACACCCTCCTGGAGTTTTGTTCTTAATAGAGTCTTTTCATTGTTTTTTTGGTTTTGTGTTTAGGGTTGGGGTTTTTTGTTGGTGGTGGTTTTTTTAAACATTGAGAGGTGGGCTTGAATAAAGCCTGAATACCTTCAGGCTTTGATGTTCAAACCTTTGCAGACTGTTCCTCTTTCTATTTATATGCTTGATTATTTGTGTTTTGTAATGTTTTTATTGAACTATTGCACAATGCCCCAAATGCCCATGAGCATGGTTAAGAAACCTTCATTAATGACATTATGAAGATGATTGCTGTGAATTCAGTTAATGATCAAAAATTGACTTAAAAAAACATAAATAGGTTACAGCATGAAAAATTCCCAAGGCAACTAATTCTTCAAGGACTTCAAAGGTGTGCTGGCTGTCAGCCCTCGAATGAAAAGGAAAATCTCTGCCAACAGACACTAACAGGGCTAATATCAGTAAACAAACTGCTAGGAGGCAAGACAGAATACCAAGCCATGGAAAAATGCACACCCAGCTGTAAACAACTGGAATAATTTGGTTTCATAAAGATGAGCCAAAAAGCATATTAAGATCTAGGTTCTGATTATGTCTTTACTCAAAGTGGCATTGATGCTTTAATGCTTACTTGCTGCTTTTGGTAATATTTTGAGCTAAACTGAAAGGATGCTTTGGAGATAGAGATCTCACAAAAGCAACCTCTCCCCTGAAGTTGTGAGAACTGTATCCGCTGTTCTGAAAGGTCTTCTTTCAGCATAGGTCCACTTCTCACGAGAACATCTCTTCAAGCAATACTTCAGGCACATCTCAGTCAGAACTCTTTTTCCCCACCCAGTTTTCATGTGTTTTCCCCCTTTCAAGCAAGGGCATTCTGCTCTCATCCATCAGGATCAGCTCAGCTCGCTGCCCATCCTCTTCTGCATCCTCTGCAGCTAACCTGTGCTGAGGCATCCTCAACGCTCCCGCGTCTCCTTTCCACTGTCTGAAGTTAGAACCAATACAATTATCTCATTCAGTGGGACATTATATCCTAGATAAATCCTAGAGGGAAAAAAAAGGCACACCCCAGCAAACACGAGCAAGTGTCTCCCTCCCAACCCTCTCTTGATGTGACCACACCAGACATTTTCATGTCCTAAGTCAAAAAGCTCAGATTCAGTCCGGAATCGAGCCTTCGGTTTCTTTAAAAACAGCAAGAAACTTTCATTCCCATTAAGATTAAAAAAAAAAAACCTCCCATGAAACCATAATCACCTAGACAGCTGAAATCATTAGTATTTATGTTTTGGTAACTGTTAAAGAGGATGCTCATATGCAAATTGAAGGGAGGGTGGAGCACCATCTCTGGGTTCATCATTAAAGATGCTTTGTATTGGGAAAGTGCAACACCCCTGTCCTTCCAGGGGAGACAAATTAAAGTCTCCTTTGGGTTTGCTCCATGCTCGCAAGCTCAGCCAGGAGGGATGTTTCACCTCCACCCCGTTCATCAGACCCACTCTCATCGTCTCAGCTGGTGGGGTCTGTGATCTTCTAACATCAGGCTGGTGCCAGAGGAATAAAATGAGGCTTGGATCCAGGGATCTGTGGCTAATCTGTCTTTTCCCATTAACTCCATAATGATCATAAGTGACGCCATGAAACCCTTGCCCAGTGACAGAGAGTAGGAGCAGAGCCACCACAACCTGCTGAAGTTTATGGGCTAACCAAATGCATTAAGCTACCCAGGTCGCTGAAAATAGATGATTACTTCCTCCTGTACTCGCTGCTTGCTTGATCTTATACTCAGACACACAACCCCAGGTGCACAGGCGCACTGGGGTCTGAAAGAACAGCTTGGGTTTCTCTGCAGGACGAAACCAGAAGGGCTTAAGCACTCACGAAACCTCTGGGCTGGCAGAATCGGTGACTACTAACACAAACCACAAGACTGTAAAGTTTTACTTGGAGTATTTCCACCCTCCCAAATAAAACTCCAACCGCTGGTGTTTGTACAAACTCCCATTCATGTCATATAGGACAACGCTAAACCTCTGACGCTACTGTGGAAACAAAAACTCGAGCAAATGTGCTTAGCTCACACTGAAAACGGTGGTATCAGCAAGCTCCGCTGGAGAGACACGAGGAAAAAGTGATGTATGGGAATCTGCTGCCACTCTTTTTTCTTTCTTTTTTTTTTTTTTTTTAAATGGCATAAAACTGCAAGCCTAAATATTCCACTTCCTATTCAAGGATAAATTGTGTAATACACCAAAAAAGGATATTACGCAATGAAAACACTAAGAAAATAAGAAACAACACTCTACGTATCATAGACGATTTGCTTAAGAACAACTTTCAGCCCAACGGAGGGAATTTTGAGAGGTCTAAACCACAGCACCTCGCTAATAAAGCTACTATTACATCAGTTATTTTTTCCCTGTGTAATCCAAGGAGAAACTAAAGACACTTCACAGATTTCTGAGAATAAAATCAAGTAAAAAAATAAAGTATTACTGTGACATCCCTAAAAGCAAAAATATTTTCATAGCGCCAAATAATGGAGAGATTTCAAGCATTTTACTCTAGCAAACAGTAAACTGTATAAATCTGGTATTCACTTAAAAGATTTCCTGCAGCAAGTACCACTGCAAGATTAAAGTGAGGATTTACAGTAAAATTGCTTTTTGGCATGAATGCAAACTTGCAAAGGGAAAATAAAGTCCATTTTCATCATCATAATATTTAGATGATCAATTCTTTCTTGGCACCCTTTAACGAGGACTCTGTCATATGCACCAGAGATCGTGCAAGTAACAGGCTTTGAAATTTGTGTTTTCCCTGCTAATCCAAAAGCCTGAAACCATTAATTTTAATCACAGATTTTAAACAAACCGAAAAAAACCTGCCAAGCCAAACAAAATAGGGAATCTATACAAAGTTTGTAGAACAAAACAGCTGTCAAATTAAAGATAGCACAACACAGTGTTCAGACCAGCGCGTGGTCGCTCATATAACAGCACTTTTTGAGTACAAAAATGAAGGTGAATAAACTGCATGTTTTAACTGATATTTTTAAGAACATAAGCTGACTTTATTGACTTCCAGGGAGAAGGGTGCTGGTGGCGCAGAGGCTGGAGGGATGCACCGGATAGCTCGATCTCTGCGCGCGCCCTATTCCCAACTATTGGTCGCAAATTAATGCTTACCCTGATCAGAGTTTGAGAGGGTAAGTTACTGAAAATGCAAATGTATGAATAAGTAAAAGCAGATAGTGGCAACACGTGAATGACCAGACTACACGAAGAGAACGACACATACGGAGCTCTTCTGCATTTATAAAACAAGAAAACCAGAAAAGAAGCATTTGAAGATAATTCAACTCTAAAGCACGGAGTCTTCAGAGAACTTCGGTCCAGCTTCTTTCTTAGTATGAAACAGACCTCTTTGGCATCCAGTCCCAAAGTAACTCAAGATTTTCTTGCTGCTGAAAACAGTCAACGGGCAATGTCCTTGGGCAACGTGCCTACAGCTTTCTTGTAGGAACCCCCTATATAGCTTCAGATATAAAACTTAAAATTTTAGCCAAACAGGAACTTTGCCTAGCACGTGTCTACAAGGCATAATAAGTAGTAAATGCATCGGATACAGAGTATCTTCTGTTGCAACTCAACTACTGAATGGTTAGACAGATGTCAAATGGTTGGAACGTTCTGCAGCAGGAGGAACATCAAGGATGTGCGCGTCTTGGTCTAAGCTGTGTTACTCAGTCCCTATGCAACTTGTGAAAAGTATTTTGAATCTTTAGTGTCTTTGATTTATCTTTAAAATGGGCATCACCCCTATTTTATCTCACGGGAAGAGTCTTGGGCTTTAACAACCCTTGCAGAACCTCACAGGGAGAAAATATGTACAGAAACACTCTCAAAAATGCCAGAAATTCGTCTACAAACCAAGTGCACTGGCTGCCCGTGCAAGAGGTCAGTCTCACAGTTATAGTAGTAGTGAGCAAAAGCAGTAAGACTTTCAAGCTGATGAGGCTAAAAAGCAATTCGGCGTAAGCCGGGAGGGCAGGAATCCAGAGCGGAGCGACAGCTCCATCTAACACAACAGGAAACTGCGATCCCTTCTGTAAACACCAGCGGTGAGGTGGGAGGAAACCCAACTTCTGCATAAACAGCCAGGCTGGAGCCCCGGGCCGAAGGAACGCAGCCCTGCGAGGAGGAACACGCTGTTCCCGGAGCAGCATTGCCATATTAATACAATGCCGAGCCTGGGCTCCTCTCAGGAGATGACAAATTAATCGCAAGTCAGCAGCCTGCTGACAAAGATGCACGGCTCGGGGTGGCCACGCCAGCATCCCTCCCCGTGCCCTGCACGGGTGCTCTGGTCTGTCTGGGGGATGAGGAGGGAAGGCAGAGTGCAGGCAGATGCTCAGACACACACACCAATAAAAAAAGGTGAAGAGCAATTGAGGACAAGGGCAAGGAGTGCTGAGGTCAAAAACATCATTAATGGTAGTCCTGCCTGAACTGGAAACATTAAGAAATATAAGTCAGGTAGTTATGGAAAAGAGTCTGCCCGATTTCCTGCAGACAGATGAAAAGAATATTTCAGTCAACAGGTTAAAGCAGACGTGGTATTCTCTTCTCTGCAGAAGGCTGAAAATATAACAGATGAGTCAGGAATAATTTCTCCTCTCCGTTTTCCAGTCCTGCTCAGTTTACGTCCCTTCCAGCTCAGGTCATCACCCGGCTCTGCCGCCCAGCTCCACGCATGGCAGGCAGAGAACCAGCAAAACAACCTCAAAATGCCTATGAAGTAACAACGACGTGGTAATTCCTATATCCTACATGTAACCAACGGCTGTCTGATCTTGAAAATTCCCCTTAACATTGTAAAACCATTAAGGTCTCATTTTAAGTATGTGAGAAACTTTCGCACTGCATGTTTAGAAGAAATCCCTGCTTAAGAGAGACTTAGTTTCAACTTCCAGGAACCCTGGTATGAAGACACCAGGGAATAAAACCAAATTCTTTTTTTTTTTTCATGCTTTTAAAATATTTTTTCCTCTAACGAGAAACCTAAAAAAAGCTTCTTAAGATGCAAGCCTAAAAAAGCCTCCTAAGATGCTGCTTCTCTGCAGCTGGAGAAGGCACTGATTTCACCACTTGGCTGTGTCAGGACTCTTCTTACAGTGACACGGAGATGATACACAGAAGGATCAAATCTCTAGAAGAAACCTCAAAACAGTAATAAAACACACTCCCCTCCTACTCTGGGGCTTCAGAATTGTGCAATAAATAAATTTAGCATCACTATATCGCAAAAGCCACAGAATACCTATATATTGAACAAATTGGCAGTATTTTCTACACGTCTTAAGAATCACTCTAAGAGTGCCCAGATTTGTTGTCGTGTGGACATCGGAAATCAGTGAGTGTTTGGGAAATGAAACCGGATTAACACAGGCAGCACCGCCGCCATCCTATTTTGAGAACTACAGAGAGGAGGTGGCACTGCCCCTGGTGAGCCCACCACCGTCACACAGCGCCCCGCTCCCCTGCATGGGTAGTTTCTCCTCAAAGGTTAAAAGAAGAGCGGGTTTCCATTTCACTCTCTCGAATATGCATTTTTTTATGATATTTAGAGTCCTAATTATTATATTCACTACTCCCCTATCAACATTAACTATTACATAGTGGCTTTTTTCATCGGCACATCTATTCAGCTTTATTTTACGGGTCATCTGAATATTTTTTGTATTTTATTTATAAGTGGTTTCTGCTCACCCACCTTTACTGTCTGAACGCACAAGAAAACAAGGGTAAGCCAAGCGTTACCTTTGTAGATAGAGGTCTACACACAGATCTCTGATACACAACGGGCAGACGTACCAAACAGTGCATACGTTGTCCCGGGAAAAGGAATGAATCATCCCTTTACCACCACAAACGTTGAAGTATGAGATTCCTGGGGGGTTGTGTTTATTTTTGGGGGTGGGCTTGGTGGGAGGGGAGAGACTTGTTTGGGTTTCTCCCCCTTATTAGTGCTCGTGCTTGGTCCACCCGCTTCTTTCCTTCTCCAAAATTACTTTCTGCAGATGCAGATTGACAGATCATCGATGCTGTTTGCAGAACGAAGCCAAAACTGCAGTCTGCAAGTTTAAGAAATGGAGTAATGGAAAAGAAAAGTAATGGAAAATGGAGCAGCAATGCTGGCAAGGGGCAGAAAAATGAGCAGGGACTCATAAAAGCTCAGTTTGCTCTCAGGTCTGCTGCTGGCTTACTGGTTGACCTTGAGCAAAGCTCTTTATCTTCCCCTGCCCTAGATTCGCTATCTGTAAAATGGGGTAATGACATCGGCCTCTGGAAAAACATTGTGAGCTTCTCCTAATGCTCTCCTATATAAACTATTTCAAATTTAAGACCACCGGATAACTTTACGCACGGTTACTAGATTTAATATGCATTATTTTATCCATCAGTTGTTTGTCAATATGTGCAAATCCAATCGCTATCAGAAACACAAAGTGGGGTTTTTTGGTTTTGTTTTTGGTTTTTTTTTTTAATTTGATGAGCTCCATCTCATCAATATTTCTAGTAACAAGCCTGTAAAACTGCATATAGGAACTATTCACTGCTTTCCGTCTCTCCCACCTCACCAAAAAGGCAGCTTTACAAGAGCAGGGAAATGGAAAGGCTGAGAAACCCTGCGAGAAGTTGATGGGGAAAGCTGATGGACAGAAGAACAAGGTTTGGTCAGCACAGAAAAGTTTACCAGGGTGCCTATCGCGTAGCTCAGCCCCAGCATTCCGCTCAGCCCCAGCACTGGTGCCATTAACTCCCCGCTGCTGGCACCGACAGGACCAGGTACCGTCCCGGCGCCAGCCTGCAGGGCCAGTGTGCAATAAAAGCAGAGGCTACTGGATCTGCTCACACGTTACACACACGTATGTGGGGTTTTTTTTCAGTGCGTGCACACACACGTGCACACATTTTTGTCTCCAGAAACAAGCTCCTGGCAGAGCACTCGCAATGAGTTGCGCAACCCAGAGGGCTTCCAGCCTCGTGCTTCGCCTTATCAGTGCGCTGGAGTATCTGATATTAACCCAGAAATTCAAGTGCTGCTCTGCCTGGCTGCCTGATTCATCTCCAGTCACCAAAACATGGCAGCCAAGATCTTCTCAATTCACTAAATTTTAACATGAAATAGCTAGTCACCTGTGTCTCACGAGTTTAAGACATATGTCTCCTGTTACCTACAGACACGAGGTCAACATCACCAGTTTGTATGAGCGATGCGTTATTTAATAGCCCTTCTATATAGGGGACTTGAGGCTTATTTTTTAGTTATATTCTCCTCTTTGAAGCAGCTGAACCAATTTGGGAATCACAATGACCTGCATCCAGAAAGCAAAATAAAGTCTTTCTTTTTTTCTACCTCCTGAACAGAGCCTCCAAAATAATACTAGATATTCGCTCGGGCCCAGTTACAAACGCTGTGAGGCTGCCAAGTGCAGCCAGGGATCCTGGAGGCCCCAGCAGTTTATGGGAGTGAGGAATGACTTTATTTACGACAAAAGTTAAGTTCCACAGTACCCCAGTTTCTATTTCTAACGTTGCTTTCGTTCACTCTGAGCACACGTAAATTCACATTTGAAAAATATTTTCCAGCTTCTCCTATTTCTTGGACGGCGGAGTCTTTCCTTTAACTGCTCAGGATTCGCTGCCTCCATCACATCCAAACTCAACTTAATAAGACTCCTGCTGCTTACTCATGCCTGTAAGTATTCCTGTCCGGTCCACAGGTACCTTTAAATTTCAAAGCCCAGAAGATGAAAGGATTGAATCTTTCCTTGTTCCAAATCTGTATTTACCGACTTGCCTGTTTGAAGTCTAGAGACTACAGAATTACTGCCGGCTCCCCGGGAAGGAAATCGAGATGTGGAGAGGGGAAAAGGTGAGCTTCTTCAGACAAACCACTTCTTACAGTTCCCTCCTCTCAGAGCTGAATACTTGGCTTTGGAAAAGCTTTTTAATCCCACACTTGGGAACTGGTTCTCTTCTGGAAATATGTTGCTATTTATTTCCATTGCCTTCAGCTGCCTCTTCCCTCCCTCCCTCCCCTTTCTCCTGCTGCTGCGAAAGAGGCTGAGGGAAGTCAGAAGATAATGACTTTCAGACCACCCAAACACAGCAACGGAGGGAGATGAAGGCGGCTAAAAAAAATTAACAGCACTGGGGCGCTTATTTGAGCATCCCGTTCCCTAACGCCCGGTCGGCCCAGGTCATTTTTAATAGACTCGACACGTGCCAAGTAAACTGCGAAGCGCTCTCAGCCCTTCTTCAGCACACTAACCGTGGTGTGCCTGTTGTTATCTCTCGGGAAACAGCTGAAAGCCCAGCTCATAACAACAATATCAACTTTCCCCTCGACAAATATCTGGCTGAGTTCCTGACCTTCCCAGGTTTCTCAGCTGAGTTTCTCTTCCTGCCCCGATTATTCATCCCCGCCGGGCTCGGCACTGCCAGCCCGCGAGCCCTACCCCTGCCACAGGCACAAGAATTCAGGCAGGTCCATCGCCTGCTCTTTCCCACCCTCCGCTGCAGCACAGATCTCATGCTTACGCCTTTTTTAAAGGACTCAATTAATGACAAATGGTTTATTAACCGGAGGTCCTTTTCTTCTGCCAGATAATTACACGGAGTCACTTGGACGCAATTTTGCCTGGTGCATTTCAAAATACAAAGTCAGCCACTTCACAAGAAACTGAGTTTGAGTGATGGATTTCACACACCCCCCCCTCAATCTCTGGAGCTATGAAATGATAATGTGATGAAAAGAAATAGCAAAACCTGTACCTGTTAGTGATACGCACCTTTCTAGAACTGAGAGTTACCCCTAAACTCACCTCCGCCTTCCCCCAAAGCAAGCAGCGATGACCTGCTTAATCTAAACCAGAAGAGCACACACCAAACTCCAGATATGACATCATGGTGCGAGCACGCCTGTGACAGAGAAGCATGAGCTGCCTGATGCTAGCGTGCTGAGGACTGCTGAGGTTACTGGGATACCACATTAGGCATAGTAAATCTAATAAAAATACCAAAACCTAAAAATCCGGTTCAAAAAGGGGCAGAGGAAAGTTAGGAACGGAGAGCAACCACGAGGAACTTTCTTCTTCTTACTCTGGTTAAAGGTGAAAAAAACAAATCCAGGTTCATTTGTACTTTACAGTGCAAAGAGCACAACGTGGAGAGAAGGGAACACTGTCCTAAAAAGCCTGCCAGCATGTGCCAGTAGAAGCAAGGAGGGGAAGGAAGACTGGTTTAAACTGTGTGTTGAACATCCCGAGCCTTCCTCCCTTGGTCAGCAGGAGGGATTTCAGCGCACCAAAAACGTATTTGCAGAGGAAAAAGAAAACATCCTCCCAGCGCATTGAACCTCATCACGCAGAATACTGAGGTCTCGTTGCACTGACCTCACTCCCGGGCCCGGGACAGCATTGACACGGTCATGGTTTCTCCTCAGAGGAGGAGAAACCATTTTTGTGCCTTTTTGTGCCTTTGTATTTTCACGGGTCCTGACCCACTCTGTGCTGCCCCGCACGCACTGAGCATCTACCAGCACATGTCTAGCACGCCTGAACACCCTCTGCCAACATCGCTCATGTCCTTCATGGAAAGTGAAGATTCCTTTTGTGAAAGCTGCAGATGTACATATGAGGTTTCTACACATGATGTATCTACCACAGTAGAAGTTTCCTACACAAGGTCCACATGCAGACCATGCGTTTTCTGCCCAGCAACCCTGCCAAGAAATGGCTTGTCCTCATCTGCCAGTGGTTTTGATATGAAAAGCAAGGTGACATTGTCCTGCTGGAGGCAGAGGGAAGATGTGCCAAGGGTACCACCGGTGACACTGCCCATGGCCACAACGCAGGAGGGGAGAGTTGGGAAGGGTGCACAGCCCCAGATGGGGACGCAGCACTAATGAAAGGGGTCCCTTGGCCACCGCACAGTGTGTCCCCCTGCTCATCACCTGCCTGGCCTGACTGTACCAGAGGTGAGTGCAGACAGGGCGTGCTTCAGCCCCGCTCCCATCCTGGGCACTCACAGTACTGCTTTAACCGATGGATTTCCTGGCTAACAGCCACAGCTGGGCTTTCCCCTCGCTGCTCCCGGGGTTTCTCCAGCCAGAGCCTGTTTTGCCCTTTCTGCGTGTCTGGCTGGCAGAGCGAGCTGCGGGGCTGATCCTGCACCACAGAGCACATCGCCACGGTGCAGGAGACCTGCTCAGCACCTCGCTACCTGCCACCACCCATCCTCTCAGCAGCGTTTAGGGATGAGGCTTGAGTAAGCTCCGAGGCTTGTGAAATTTTTCTTGGGCTTTTTAAGACTCACAACTCCCATTTTGCGTAGGAAAACATCTCCCTTATGCACACAGACCCAGAAGGACCATCCCCTGCCTCCCTGCATCCTCTCGTAAACACGAGAGGACTTGAATGTGTTTGAACAGATGCACTGAGGATCACTGCAGGACAAAAGCACCACCAGGAGTGGACTGTAGTAGATGAAAATTGAAAAAGACAAAAAGTTTCACTTTATTTTATGCAATATACACAATACTGTACTTGACCAGCTACTAAACTGATGTGAAACTTAAAAAAGACAAAAAAAAGTGTTTTCCAAATGCTTTTTCTACATCCCCATTCCCTCATTTCCCTGGGCCATTGCACCGTATTGACTAAATTATTTATATAGATATGTTACTGTGAAAGCATAAAAATATTTTACCAAAGATAACTCCACCTCTAGGTAGCAAAAGCACTCCTGAAAATGAACTCCAAATAAAATTAAAAATTCACAATTTTAAGGAGCCACATATTAGGCAATGGCTTTTCAAAACAGTGGTTCAATCTGCCTCCAGGGAACAGTGCTTTACAGCCTACTCCCCATTTCTTTTTATTTAAAGTTCTTTACATATGAAAAAGCTTTGCTTGCAGCGATGCTCAGCTTCTCTAGCACCTTCCTTTTGTCCCTACTGATACAGAAAATAAGCATCGCTCCAACCAGAGATGCAACAGGGCAAAACGATTGTCTGGATGTACACATGATGTATCTACTACAGTGGAGTTTTCCTACACAAGGTCTATATGCAGCCTGTGCATTTTCTGTGCAGCCTCCCGGAGGCACGTATCACTCTCCAGCTCAAACACAGCCCGAATTCTGCAAACGTTCAGCAGAAAAGACTGAGAAAACAATATTGGTTTCATGAATTGAGAACAAAAATCACAAGGCATTATATTATACTGGAGATCAGGAAACTGTGGTGTGAAAGCTTTAATTGTCTCCAGTGTCAGTAAATGCCAGCAATGTTCCACAGAGCACAACGCAGCTTTGAAACGGAGGGGAAAATCAGTGGTACAAAAAATTGACTGTATTGATACCAAAGTTGTTGGTTTGATCTGTAATGCAGGATCAGAATTTTGCCCCAAGCTCAACATATAGTCACTACACATAAGAATATCCTTCTGCTGGAGAGATGATGGCTAAAGCTAGAAAAAGATTTCTTTTTTACAGAAAGAAGTGCAGAAATGGTGCAACCTATACGAAAAGAACCAAGCCTCAGTGAAACAACACTGACCTACTAAAAAGTGACTACCACTTCTGAAATAAAGGCTTAATTCACGCTAGTTTTTACATATTACCCCCTAAACGTGCCGAGTGGCTTGGAAGGAATACGCAAGCCTTAGCTTACGAGGTTTAAGCCATCCCGTATTAGGGGTCGCACCTTGCAAAGATCATCCCCCGTTTATCCCCCAGCCCGTTTTTCCTTGCTGTGTCCCAGCCTGCTCTCATCCTTCCGACAAGACCCAACCCTCCACCGGGCCGTTCCGCCTGCAGAGCCCATTTCATAACCCAGCGAAGCGTCTTCCTATGGTTTACAAGTAATTAGCACCCGTCCTGCAGCTCCGAGCGCTCAAGTTACATCCGATTCAACTAAAATAACAACTAAAGGATAAGAAGGCTGAAGGAAAAACACTAGTGGTTATATTGTTACTTCTCGACGGCCACTCCCATCCTCCAAAATAAACCAGAGTCAGTTTTAACACGCTGTTTGGTTACGAGCATCCCCCCTTCTAGCGAATCTATTATTAATAATCAGAGCGCAACTGCTCAAAGGGGCCGAGGCAGGCAGCTGCCTGCTCTGCCGAGGCGGACACGCCGCATTCATTCGCTGCGACCAGATTTTAACAGCTTCTGCATTCCTGGCTTTATTTCCCAGGGCACTGCTGGGTGACACAGCGCCTGGACGGGAGCGCACGCAGGGACCGCTCCAAACTCTGCTGGAGCCGCACAGCCGGACTCGGGTCCTCATCCGACCCGGCTGCGGGAGTTTTGCAACCCAATTTTGAGCCCGGCATCACTTCTCGGGGGCGGGGAGGGAAGGGAAGGGAGATGTTTAGTTTTAAAGTTGGATATGGGTTGGGTTTTTTTTTTTTTCTCCCCCTGACGGTTGGCAGACGAAGACAAACACTGCATTCTTGCTCTACTTTCTCACTGAACTTGAATACCGAACTTGAATACCAAACTTGAGCCAAGGCCAGCCCTTTTCTTTGGCCCTCTCCTCGTGATGCCAACCCCCAACCGGGCCGGGATGCCTTTTCTCCTGCCCCGCTTCCCGCGCCCGATCCCTCCCCTCTCCCAAAGAGCTGCCCCCAGCGCAACCCCGAGGATGCCAATCCTCATCCAGAGGACGGCGGGGCCGAACCCCGGCGCCTGCGACCTCCGGGCTCCGCAGCACCCACCGGGATGCTCCCACCCGCCTTATCCNATCCCCTTACCCTGCCCGCAGGCTCCGCGCTGGATGGCGATAACGGGCGGCTGCCGGAGCCGCTCGGCGCGGCGGCTGGCGGCCCGCAGCTGGCAGGGGCTGGCGTAGGTAACGGCGTCGCTGCCGCACACCGGCTCGCTGCTGGAGCACCGGCAGCGCCCGGCGGCCGCCCTTTTACGGACGGTAGCCGAAGCGGGCAACCCTCCGCCGGGCGGCACCACGCACTGCAGCCCCTCTCCGCAAGGCTGTCCCCCGCCGGGACCCCCGCAGGGTTCGCCCTCCTCCGCCCCGCAGACGCGGCAGCAGCCGCAGCCGTCCAGCACGGCGCCGCCGGGGCAGGCGGCGGGCAGCGGCGGGCAGCGCTCCCGCTCGCAGCGCTCA
>VUYV01000512.1:56487-173675 GCA_008711295.1 Anarhynchus alexandrinus
AGGGGGTTGGGTGGAGCTGAACGCTCTTCCCTACTTCAGGAATTACGGGAAAGGCAATCCAAAGAGAGCGTCGATAACGTCTCTATCTGATAAGAAGATGGGTGGAAAAGCAGATGCGGAGGGCTGGGCCGCCAGCCGGTCCCCGGGTAGAAAGACTAAAGCGATACATGCAAATGTATGCAAATCTCTCAGGCATTCCCGCCGGGAATGGCGGGTACTCCCGCATGCGGCCACCTGAGCAATGCCCGGCGCTGGGAGGACTCGGGAGGCCATGGCCGCCACCCAAAGGCTCCGGGGAGCGGAGGAAGGATGCTCCCGGGGCGCTTCTGCTCGCCCCCTTTCTCCACCGGAGGTTCTCAGAGCCTCGGGGCGAGGTGGATACCAGCAATTAGCAGAAGGTTAATCAACCAAAAGAANAAAAAAAAAGTAGTTTTCCATCATCCCACAATTGAGCGCATCCGATTTATCCGGCAGCTGTGCAGCTGCCAACACCTACAGACAGAGGCCTCTTCGCCATGTGCTATTTTAGCACACACGAGGTAGTTTGGAAGGTGGTTTAATTACACACGAGTACCTTCCCAGGGAAAAGACATCATTTCCAAATCTAGTAGGGAACGGTATAGCAAGAACTAATAGGTGGAAATTGAGCACAGCCAATTTTTTAATTACGAGCCGATTAAACTTTTGAACAACCAACCTGTAATTAAGTGTATCTTTATCAGGCACCTGACAACCAAGGTCCTAATGAACTTTACAAACCATTAGGCAAGATGAAGTGCTGTTAACTGGTAGGTGAGCTGCAACTCAGAAATTGAAGATGACAGCAACTACATTAATAGAGAGGAATACAGAGTCTTTTCTCCTACGAAGAGTGAAATAATCTTAAACAACCTGAGCAGATGGAAGCAGCATCCCAAGTGTCAGAATTCAAACTTAATTGTTCCAGGGAATGTTATAAAATCTTATCAAACCATGACCACAAAATCACAAATGTGCAAAACTTACTTAACTGCTTGGTTTAGTACCTGAAGGTGGGAAACCACGTAGACTCTGACGTTCCCAGTAAAAGCTCCAGCACGAGCCCCTTATATCTGCTGTTTTCCGGTAACTTCTACACTGTGCAAGAAAAGAGATTTCAAAAGTGACCAAAGTAGTAAAGTAGTAATCTGGAAAAACTCACAGCAAAACTTCCTTAGTATTAAAATCATTACAGTGTTAAAAAGTCTAAGAAAAAGTTTGAAAATGTTTACAAGTTTAAATATTTTTAATGTGTATATATATATAAATTTATACATATATAATATGGATAGATAGAATGTTAAAGTGTTTCTAAATTGTTATTTATCCATTACTTATTGGCTACTTTTAATAAGCTTCAGGGTTGGGTTGGTTGGGTTTTTTTTTCCTTTACTTTGAACAAAAGACAAGTCTTTAAGGAAAGATGAACCGAGTTTAGTATTAAAATCTAAGAAATGCAGGTTCAGAAAAGCTCATATAAGCTCCTATTTGGAAGCAGGAGCAAAATATTCAAAGACCAAGCGGTGAATTACTGTGGGCTTTAGTCCTACCCTGCCCAGAAAGGCTATCTGCTTTTCTGTCTCCTTGCCTTTGTCAAGTAACTCACAGGAGCTGTTTGAAGCCATCGGAGCTTTATCTCTGAAGGTAGGAAAAAATTACACGCAGTGGGAAAACTTCTCTCTCCATGGATGCTTGTGTCTTTTTTAGCTCGGTATCCTTTGGAATCGGTCATTCTAGGGAGCAAAGGCAAAGCATGAACAGAGGCTCAAAATATATCAACAAAAGCCCCATTGAGAAACCCACTCGGAATAGTTATAATTCAGTAAGTCAATACCCTGATTCAAAACCTAAATAAAACGAATGCATCTTTGCCTCAAGAAAGGAGTAATTAATCAATGAAAGTAGAAAGTGTTTACTTAACTGTTCAGCTTATAACGTTAGCAAATCTTAAGCTAAATATTTAACTACTTCAAGAACTACTGCAAGTTTATAGTCTTCTCACACAAAAGTTTGAAACGTCAGTTGAATATATTTATCTTTTCAGTGACGTACGATTCTTTTTTTGCACAATTCAGCTAGCGCTATCAGCTTCAAGCTCTTTTACAGACTCCTAAAGACCTCTAATCCGCTAGCCAAGTTTTTTGGGCCTTTTTTTGTTTTTTTTTAAATAAATAGCACAGAAAAGGAAGTACATTTGTTGATAGACAGCCAAGGGTTAAACACTGCAAAGGAAATAAAACATATCCCATGGTCTTATGCGAAAACCATTAATTGCAGTTCACTTCTAAATAAGTGGAATGGGATTGAGGACCTTCTGCTGTTATGTTTTTTGTTTCTTAAACCAGGTAAGGATGTGAATCTTAATCTGAGTATTAAAATATATTTTTTTTATAATACGAATTTTGTAGGTTTCACATGGGCACACACACCACTGAAAATAAACATCTCACTTTCCAGAATAACTGGGAGAAGTCTTTGGGGGTTTAATAACTTAGTTTACTGACAAATGTATCTGTTAATTACCCATCTAATCTGTGTAGAAGTGCCTTACAGCTGAAAGGCACTGTAATTATTATTTCTCCCCCATGGTAACGTTTTCACACAGAAGGGCTATCCAAGCCAGCAGGCATTCATCCATACTCGAAGAGACCAAAAATGTGCTCTGAAAAATATTTACACTTGAGAGACATAACAGTAAAATATTTCCCCTCCTGTTTTTCAAACGGAACACGATGATAGGAGGCTCCATCTCGAGACCACATGCTCCAAATTCTTCTAAAGGTACGGAAGTTTGGGTCCTGCTGTCGGGGGTCCAGAATTTGCCTCGCCGTTCAGCCTCAGGACCGCTCCTGCAATATAAGGATATACTTTATATGACCTATTAAGAAAGTATGTTTTCCTGGATGCCCATGAAGATGTTGCCATGTTACCCAAGATATATCATTTACCACCTCTGAAATCTCAGTTTCGCAAAGCAGCAAAACACCTCGTGGTAAGAGCCGCTACCTCCAGCGTCTGCCTGGGCAAAGACGCACAAAGACGCGCTGCAGCGCTTGCTGCGGGACTCTTGCGTCGCTGCTGCTCGTGGAGGCCAAGGAGGTGGCTTTGGAGCAAGCACCTGGGCATGCATGGAAAGAAGCAGTGGGAAGGACGAAGCAAGTAGAGGATGAAAAAAAAAAAATAAAGAGTACACTTGGCAGGAGAGAAAGGGGTTAATATTATAGTCTGGGGCTGGAAGGATCTGAGCCAGAAGAGAGGATGGGGAAAGTTTAGGATGGCCAGACCGCCTTTATTCTCAGCAAACTTACATAGCTTGGACTTTGCAGAAAGCTTTTCTAGGTTTATTTTGACTGCGTTATCATTTTGCTGCGCTCATTAATGGCTTTCTCCCAGATTTTCTGGGGGGGGGGAAAGTATGCTGTCCTGCATACTTTTGGCCAGGATGTAACATCTCTACGCCCACCCCCCAAAACCTCAGGACTTCTCTACTTTGTAGGATTTCTCTATTTTGTTAAACAAAGACTTACTTAAAAAAAAAAAAAAGTTTTAAAAAATGTAGGCTGGACTCATTGCTACATACAGGAAAAAAAAAGAAGCCATTACTTTGAAAGAAAATGGCTGCAAACCAGGGGATTTAAAACTACACGTTCTTTTCCAGATGCGAATTCAGCCCCGGTGCAATGAGCAGAACTGTTGGCGTAATTTCCAAAATAAATGAACGCTCAGGGTGTCTCTTGTAAAGCCCCACACGAAACCCAGCAACCTGCCCCAAGAAACGACTGCTAATCTGAACAAATTAAATATATATTTGTGTACACGTGGTTTTTCCTTGATGTCAGAGGGCAATCCTACAAGCAGGAGTGCAAGTATTACACTATGGTCAGGGACTGTAAAACAAGCCTCGAAATTTCGTAATTAACTTAATCTTAACTTACAGAAAACAAACGCGCTGCTGCAGTTGACACCCACCTATTGAGGACAGACATTACTCAGGTGTCCTGATGTGCTCAGTTATCATTAGGAGAATGGGGACAAGAGGAATGTAGTGCAACAGAGTGGTTTAAATTCTTCAAAGATGCGTTCATGATGCATATTGATATGCAAAATTAGAGCGCTGACGGTCGTTTTCAATGCAAATCCCTAATTACCGTGCCAAAGGTACCACTTTGAAGAGCAATATTCAGCTACTACTAGACCATTACATGGTGCCTTTACAAACAGAGTGCAAAATTCTTTTTCTCAGGGAGGTTGTACAGAAAATCTGAAGTGCAAAGCGAGGCAGACGTTTTGGACATGATGCGGTTACAGAGCAGGACCCACACTCAGCTTTTCCTGAGAGCAGCCTTCACCACTTCAGTGGAAGATCTCAGAAGTACTTTAGCAGCTTACTGGCTTGGAGCATCGCAGAGTTATACAGGCTGTGCTCCAAATACAGATGAATATTAAGACATTAAATAAAACTGATAAAAGGTAAAACTGTACATAGCAGAAAGGGCTTCGATTTTTTTTTATTTCATTTTAACTTTTAGACTAAAAATGCCCTGTCTAAATTTCCCCTTCTTTAATTTTTTCCCTCTCTCACACCTCAAATAAATACAGAATCTTTATAAAAGTAATATTTCTGTCCCACACCCTCAGAGTGCACCTTTATGTTGTGCTTACTAATTTCTCCATCCATTATAATATAGACTTCCTATAAACCCTAAAAAAATTAGCCTTTGAATACCAACATTTTCTACTAATACAGCCATTTTTATGACAGGAGATACACTGTGATGCCATACACACTTTTAACTCATTTCTGTATAGAATTTTGACTTCTGAACCTATATATGCAATGGCAAAACCTCAGAGCCAAGAAGTAAAATTATTAAAACAGCAACTGGGTTAGTAAAGAATGAAGTTTGAAACCTGGTTAGCTCCCCTCCTTCAGCCTGTAGCCCCGATTACTCTGGTCTCCCTCCAAACTCTTATATTTGTGTCACATTACTTTGCCTACCAAAAGCAGCAGAGATGCTTCCTTTCCAGCCCAGTAGTTGCACTCGAATGACACATTTTAAAGGTCCTTCCGACCCCCTGTAGCATTCTGGATAACCAGTTTCCCAGGTACGTTCCAGAGTTTTTAAGCTGCAGTAACTGAAAGTCAGCCAGGTCAGCTCGAGAGCTCTCAGTACGGACAGTTACTGCCTTACGCTGCTAGACACACGCACGCCTTTCCAGCAATAATTAATGTCTTGAGCATGTACATTTTATACAATCATCTGGCACGTGCTTGCTTTTCATTCAAAAAAGGCTACTCTTATCACACTGAATATCTAGCGATCAGCAATACCTTTCTCTTGGACTGGTTTATCGTAGGAAAATATCAGTTCTTTATCACTGATGTATTTCATTAGGGCTGCGGTTTGAGTTTTGCTAGTTTGCAGTATGAAAAAGCAGATTCTCCAAAGTGTCCGTTCTTCAATTTCTTCTTTTTCAACTATTTTCACAGTACTCTGATTGCCTGTAGTTGCTTTCCACAGCCAGTAACATCACAAGAAGCCTCACGCTTTCATTGTGCACTGGACCAGTTAACAGATTATTCAGTTTTTTTCCTATAACATCACATCTCCCTCAGGAGTAAACCGGTGTCATAAACAAGAACAGCAGGGAGAAAGCGCGATTTTGCTTTGCTGTCAACCGGTTTGCTGCCATTGCCATTCAAATCTTACAAGGAAGGGGCAGGAGTTTGAAAATAACTTTGAGTGGTCCAGTGACTTAACAACTGGAGTTTCAAAATTAATTTTTAAGATTCAGAAATACACTTAAAACGTAAATGCCCAACTTGGATAATTTTTAAAGCTAGAGCACGACCTCTAGGTGGTGCTGACAACCTGTTATTCCATGAGGTTAAGGCATATATCAATTTATTAAACTATATTCTGGACCGTTACCCTTTAGCAGTTACCTTCAGGCACGCGGATTGCAGGTGTAGCAGTTAAATTACTGCAAATTTCCTATTGTAATATGGTGGGTTTAAATTTATAACCATAAAGAATAATTCAGTTCCCTCTTCAGTAAAGGGGCAGGGGCAAGTACATAAATGCAAACATGCGAGACAGCACATAGTAAGGCAGAGCACCAAAGTTGTTTCAGGGACTACAGTTCAGGTCTCAACGGGCTGTGAAAAATAATATCAGATTTTAATGAAAATAATTAGAGGGTTAAAAAAGTTGAAAGCTAAACAGCAGAGAGGCCTGCGATATGTTAGATGAACTAGAAATGGTATTTTCAGCACCTTTAAATGAGTTTGTTGCAGCTAGTAATTGCATTTTATTCTGACGCGTATCACTAGGAAGAACAAACTGTATTGCGTGGGTTAGAATCATAGAGTGGTTTGGGTTGAAAGTGACCTGTAAAGGCCATCTAGTCCAACCCCCCTGCCATGAGCAGGGACATCTTCAACTAGATCAGGTTGCTCAGAGCCCCCTCCAACCTGACCTTGAATGTTTCCAGGGATGGGGCATCGACCACCTCTCTGGGCAACCTGGGCCAGTGTCTCACCACCCTCAGCATAAAAAATTTCTCCCTTATATCTAGCCTAGATCTTCCCTCTTTTAGTTTAAAGCCATTACTCCTTGTCCTATCACTATAGGCCCTATTATAAAGTTTATCCCCATCTTTCTTGTAAGCTCCCTTTAAGCACTGGAAGGCTGCTATAAGGTCTCCTCGGAGTCATCTTTTCTCTGGGGCTGAACAACACCAGCTCTCTCAGCCTGCCCTCATAGCAGAGGTGCTCCAGTTCTCTGATCATCTTCGTGGCCCTCTGGACCCAATCCAACAGGTCCATGTCTTTCCTATGCTGAGGGCCCCAGAGCTGGAGGCAGTACTCCAGGTGGGGTCTCATGAAAGCAGAGTAGAGGGGCAGAATCCCCTCCCTCAACCCGCTGGCCACATTTCTTTTGATGCAGCCCAGGATACAGTTGGCCTCCTGGGCTGCAAGTGCACATTGCCGGCTTGTGTCCAGCTTTTCATCCACCAGTACCCCCAAGTCCTTCTCAGCAGGACTGCTCTCAATCCCTTCATCCCCCAGCCTGTACTGATAGTGGGGGTTGCCCCAACCCAGGTGCAGGACCCGCACTTGGCCTTGTTGAACCTCATGAGGTTCACACAGGCCCACCCCTCCAGCCTGTCCAGGTCCCTCTGGATGGCAGCCCATCCCTCAGGCATGTCAGCTACACCACTCAGCTTGGTGTCATCCACAAACTTGCTGAGGGTGAGCTTGATCCCACTGTCAGTCATTGATGAAGATATTAAACAGCACTGGTCCCAATATGGACTCCTGAAGGACACCACTTGTCTCCAATCTCCATCTGGACATTGAGCCATAGACCACTTCTCTCTGGATGTGACCATCCAACCAATTCCTCATTGAACAAACAGTCCACCCATCAAATCTACCTCTCTCCAATTTAGAGAGAAGAATGTTGGGAGGGACCATGTCAAAGGCCTTACAGAACTCCAGATAGATGACATCCACAGCTCTTCTCTTGTCCACTGATGTAGTCACTCCGTCATAGAAGGCCATGAGGTTGGTCAGGCAGGACTTGCCCTTGGTGAAGCCACGCTGGCTGTCTCGAATCACCTCTCTGTCCTCCATGTGTCTCAGCATAGCTTTTAGGAGGATCTGTTCCATGACCTTCCCAGGCACAGAGGTGAGGCTGACAGGTTGGTTGGTAGTCCCCAGGCTCCTCCTTTCCACCCTTTTTAAAAATGGGTGCACTTTTTCCCTTATTCCAGTCACTGGGGATTTCACCTGACTATGACTTTCCAAATATCACGGAGAGTGGCTTGGCAACTACATCAGCCAATTCCCTCAGGAATCTGGGATGCACCTCGTCAAGTCCCATAGACTTCTGTACATTCAGGTTCCTCAGGCAGTCACAAACCTGATCTTCTCTTACAGTGGGAGGGACTTTGCTCCCCCAGTCCCTGCCTTGCGGTCCATCCACTCAAGAGGTGTGGGAGAGAGGTTGCCAGTGAAGACTGAGGCAAAAAAGTTGAGTACCTCAGCCTTCTCTCACCCATTGTTACCAGTTTACCAGTCTTGCTCATCAGGGGGGTACGCTTTCTTTGACTGTCCTTTTCTAGCTGACATACCTCTAGAAGCCCTTATTATTATTCCTTGCATCCCTTGCCAAGTTCAGCTCCAGCTGTGTCTTGGCCTTCCTGACCCCATCCCTACACAACCGGGCAGCATCCCTGTACTCTTTCCCAGGGTACCTGTCCCTGCTTCCCTTGCCTGTGCCTTTTCTTCTTGCCCTTTAGTTTGACCAGCAGGTCTCTAACTCTTACCCATAAGGTTTCAACCATGACTATTCTTCAGAGAGCGCTCTTCACACTCTACCACGCCTCCTTCCTCGCCTGTCCCTGCTGAACAGCCTGTAGCCATCGATAGCCACACTCCAGTCACGGGATTTGTCCCACCAGGTTTCAGTAATGGTAACTAAGTCATAGCTTTCAAGCAGCGCAGTGGCTTCCAGCTCCTCCTGTTGGTTGCCCATGCTGCATGCATTGGTGCAGAGGCACTTCAGCTGGGCTGCTGGCCCCGTCACCTTCTTAGAGGAACATCCCTTAATTCCTTTGGGGTATTTTCACTGGTGTATCCCTCTTGGCTCCTATTACCTCAGGAGCCCCTGGCTCATCTCCATAAGGCTTCAAGTGTGCTGCAGTGTAGCCCGCAACAGGCTGAGCACCCTTGCTAGCACCCCGTCCCTCTAACCTCGACCTGTCATCCCACAGCTTGTCACAGGCAAGCCTGACGTTATCCCTCCTCCCACTTCAAACCTCGTTTAAAGCTCCGTCAATGAGCCCCGCTAGATTGTGAGCAAAGACCCTCTTCCTCCTTTCAGAAAGGTGAATCCCATCTGACACCAGAAAACGTGGTGCCATGTAGGCCATCCCATGATTGAAAAACCCAAAACTGTGGCGGTGACACCAGCCACGGAGGGAGCCGTGTATTAATAGACTGGGTGCGCCTGTTTAGTACCTAACTTGGTACACCGATGACCTTACTGAAACATCAACTCCATACTGCTGTAATCAAGCTGCTTTTGGAACTTAGTGATATTAGAATAAAGCTGAAAATGAATAAATGGAGATGGGCAAACCAAAGGTACGATTATATACACGTGTCAGACCAACTCTGGCCTGTGGTGCACCGGGTTAAAATGGAAGCTTCGAGACTCTCAGTGCAGTGACTCCTGTGGAAGTCAGATGTTATGGAGTAAAATGCAACAGCACGCACATTTTTATACTAGTGTAACTGCAGATGTGTACATACCTGGAATAACTCACAGTCAGAAGACGTCACAGTCAAACTGGAATTTGAGTAACTGTGTACAGCCTATATAAAATCTCTTACTCAATTAGCGTACTTTATGTGAAGCTTGCATACTGTTGAGACAGATCGATTAACTGCGCCGCTTTACAAAAGGGAAAAATGAACTTGAGAAATGCAGTCACTCAAGTGCGATCATACTGTCACCTGTAGAGATAGCGAGATGCTCCCGGATGTCATATAGGTGCCATTATTTCAGGAAAGCATTTTTGAGAGAGAAACTTTGTTATGCAACAGTATAATGCCAGAAAAATGCATGTTACATTTTGTTGTTGGGTCCCCCCCCCTCTTTCAGACAGCACTTGAGTGTTTCCAAATGGGTAACTTGACATTACTATGCATCATCTCCTCCCTTCCATTGATTAAAAAGAAAACTGACAGACTTCCCTTGTGTAACACGTAAAAATTCCACAAAAGAAACCCAGAACAGTAAAAGAAAACCAGCTCATTCTGTTCCACTTCTTTCTTAGGCTACACAACCTGATCAGATTTGAAGAATTAAAAAGCCATTAGAGCTGGGTAAGAGATAATCTGACCTCTTACATGCTAAAACGGAATATATCTTTCTGATGAAATATTTAACATGGTACAAGGAAACTCAGTCAGATGTTATTTTAAGTTACCCAAACTGATTTATTGACAATTTAAATGTGACATATTTACAGCACTGTTTCTAAAATAATTTAACAATTTTCATAGATTTATAAAAGTACTGATAAATAGGAGACCCTGACAATTACCAACCACAAATATTTCCCTATGCTACTGAACTACAACAGTAGTTCTTTTCTTTTTTCTTTTTTTTTTTCCTCTTTTTATAAGTCCCATAATGGAGCTGCTTTACCTCCACCCAATGTGTAAAATTGCCAATACCAAAATATAATAAAATGAACATGCAGTGTGAAAGCTGTACCAGAGAAGTGATTTCAGATATTAGACTACAGTAAAAATATTTCAATGCAAAGTGTCTTCCACACAGAATGTACTTGTGAAAAAATAAGCTTTTAAAGAGCTACTGTTTTATCTTTATAGAAGTTAAAACCTACAATACTAGTTCAGACATTTACAGTAACTTCCAATTCTGTGCTAGTTTCACATATATCTAAAGAGTCAAACAAAACCAGTAATTTACAAACACCACTGCCTTAAGACAGCGGTTAGTTAGCTTATGGATAAAATAAAAAAAAAAAAGAAGGTGCTGATATAATTGAAGGTTTTGGAATTAGATTATATTTCATTCTTAATGACACCAATTATTCTATCCTTGGATCAACAAATTATTGTGGTAAAGCCATCCATATCTCTCAAGCAGGAAGTCCGTTTGGAAGTTGGAGAGAAGATGGACTTGTATGATATGTATCTTAGGTTCCAGTGGACAAAAAAAAAAAAGTATCACAAAGCTGGACAATCTGAATCACAATAAGCAGCAGCACGAGATATTTGTGGGGTTTTGATTAAAGCAAACATTTTTCAAAAACGATGAAAAGTACACACAACCTAATCCAATACTTGAAATGTAAAGGTTCTTTTCATTTGCATCACTGAAAGCCCCATAACACAGTGTACACAAACAACAAATACTCATTTGTTTTAAAAACATATATTGCACAGCTAGTAGGTGCAATACCAGAACCCTGGTATCCCTAGCACAAGTTTTCTATTTTAAATAGCTGTTTCGAACTATGCCATTCAGAGCAACTCCAAGCCAACGTCCAAAACCATTAAAAATGGTTTGTGTACATAACTAATCCAAAAGTGTTTCAACAACGTGAGAAAAAACACAGGCACTTACGATTATTAGTGCACCAAAAGTTATAGGCCACAATTGCATGACGATGAACAGTTCAGTACCAATAATGACAAAACTAAATGAGGAGGTCTTCCACTGATCAATACAGAAACAAGAACTGTTCACAAAGCACTGATAGGAAAACCATTCTCAAAACAGTAATCAAATGATACGTTTAGACATTTAAGAAAAATAATTGCTGCAAAGCCTAATGTAACACAATATAAACCCTGCTTAGTTCAAAAGATCTAAAGTGTCCAAATTCAAAAGTCCAATTTCTCTTCTCCCCCCTCCAAAACACCATTACATGCAGTCCATCAAAATCCAAATGTGCAAAAAGTTATAACCCACCTTTAGGAGTGCATCAAAAATAGGCTGACTATTCAAAATATTATTTTAGTGGAAATTTTACAGCACCATAATTAGAATTCCAAGGGAGTTCAGAATTCTTGTTCTGATAACAAATCAGTTGACACTGTTGATCCTAAAGAACAGAAAAAAACATTTTGTGCATTTCCTGGTATCTGAAATTCATGGAGAGAAACAGTTCTCATCTATGCCCAAAATCTTACTGTAGTTCAAAATGAAATTAAATAATCACATTTGTTGGCAATAAGTTCTCCACAGTATATCACTAGTTGTAAATTTAGTACATTTGCCAGATTAGGAATTCAAAGTTGCTGGTACCTTGCTTACTTGCAGAAGTACTTTTTTGTTTTTGTCTTTTGCTTTTTTTTCTTCTAAATAGTGCAGTTTGGCCCCTCCCTAGTAAGTGATTTACTATTAGGCTTTGAGAAAATGCGTAAGGTCCATTTCTGACCCTCAGCTGAAAGGCAATATAGAAACTTTATATATACACATGTGTGCACAGAAACACACACATACATATATATAAAAATCAGTGTTCCGGTTTTTTGTTCTCATTTCCTATAATTTTCTTTGGTTAAAAGTCCGAGCAAGGAAATTAGAGGACCGAACAAATGGATCATTCTCCAAACACTTCCATCACTACACATCACTAACTGGAAGGCTTGCATCATCCAGATCCACAAGGCCAGGATCCTGTTCCTGAGTGCCATTTTTACTTTGGGGTTCCGAGAGGCCCTGTTCAGTCACTTTGGAAGCTGATTCTCTTGGAGCGACAACCTGGATCTTGTAGCTCCCTGGCTTGGCCTTGGTAAAAGATTCGTGAAATCCTCGCTTCTCCAAGGCAGGGTATTTGGCGTGAGGGTTTGGGACCAGAGGGCTGCCGTGAGCGGCTGTGGAATGTGAGGTGGCTGGGGCTGGGACGGCAGAACGGAGAGCATGGTTGGGTTCGGAAGAAGACTCGGTATGCTCCTGGAAAAGAAGAGCGCATGTCAGATGAAGTCATCGACGTCACGTTGGAAAGATGCAGTTTCAGATTTCACTCTCAGAAAAAAAACATCAAGACAGAAAATACACAAAGCGAAGCATCAGCCACAGCAGCAGGAGGCAGGTGCTTTCTCAAGGCTGTGTATTATTAAATGTGAGCTTACAGCAGTATGTGACAGCAACATCAGTTTCTTCACTTGAGGAAATTAAATTTCTCAGATCAAGCTCAGCAGCTCTTTAGTCTTTATAATGCAGTCCAGCAAATTGAAGCTTCTAATTTTCCTAAGATGTTAAGTAACCTTTTGAAGATATGCACTTTAAACACCAAAGTGACATCTTTCCAAGAGAAAAAATGTATTCAAACATATTCATACACATCAGACTCTCACATCCTAAATCCTGAAGTAATGAACATGTTACTGTTCCCTCTTCTTGGGGTACCAATCTCCCCAATTTGTTCCAGGTACCAAACAACAGCAGTAACTATTTATCCTGTCAAGACTGTATAACAATTTCCAAAGTTAATGGACCTACAAAAGAAACTGATCTTTAAGATATTCCTTCTAATTGTCAAGTCGTTTTTTTTTTGTGTTTATTATTGTTAACTGCCATTCTGTTGACTTTTACATAACTCTATTAGAGTGATACTGTGAAAATAATCTTCCACCATTTACTTACTGATAGAAAAAAGTTCCCTGACTACCTAGGAGTGGTTTAGATGTCTAAAGCATAGGCATAGAGTGTCAATTTAGATGTCCTGGGATATCCCGCCTGACCTACAGCTGCATCTCCAGAACAAAAAGTTCCTTGGGTTCTGCATCGTATCTGTCAGTTCTGTAAGGATGTCTCAAACACCTAGGGATATCGAAAACAGCGCTGGATACAGTGTTAAATGATATGATCAAAATGATGTGCGATGATGCAGTGTATGCTTCCCTCGGCATGCATTAGGAGCTGCAGCTGCTGCCACTTCTGCCATCACCAGTGTTAGTATGTGAACTAAAGAAATCTGCGAACCCATGTGTGCACACAAATCAAGTCACTTTTCAAGCACATTTATTAGCAAACAAATCATCAGATGTGTGTCCAAGATGCAAATATACATCCTAAATGAAATATTTATTTTTTCACAGGAGTTTTCCAAGTGTCTTTTAGAATGCTATGACACTAATTCATAAATTTAATCATAATGGATTCTGCCAAGTACTACTGTATTTCTTTTTATAAATTAACTAATATTATTGCATGAAGAAGCTGTGCAACTTTTTTTGGACTTCAGTTTTGTGTTCAATTTCAGTGAAGTATTTCACATTATTTACATTGCCTTATTTCATACCTGACTTGATACGCCACTTTAAGAAAAACATTTGCTTTAGGAGAACATACAACTCAGTGATTTATATTCTTCTTACTAGTAATAATTTTAGATCAACAAATAGGACAAAAGTAATGGATATTAGGATAAGATTTCTAAAATAAACGTTTTGCTAAATTGAACTGAAGGATACTTAGATTTTACTACCCACACTGACTGTAATTTCAGTTAAGGGACTATGCTGCTGTATTACTCCTAAGGTGTACTGCTTTGAACAGTGTACCGATTCTACATTGTAACACTTCTACGTTTGAACTAATAATTTCATGCAGAGACTTACAAGCCATGCAAATCAGGCTACGATATTATCCTTCCAATTACTAGAGTTACAACGTGCATTTTTTGTGTGCACGCATCTGTATTAGTTTGTGGGTAGCTTAAATTTAATTTTGCTTTTGCGCAGTTTCAAAAAAAAAGTAAAGTAAAATGGAAATATGAACTCTCATGCAAATTAGTTTTAATACTTTCCTATTAAAATGACATCACATAACTTATGTTTAAATATATAGTATGCTTTGAAGTACAAATACATGTTTTTGCCATTTTTAATTTCCAATTATTTTAAAAGTAAGAAAAAACAGTGCAAACCTGTAAGTGAATGATATAATTTATGAGTTAGTTCTCAGTAATGGTAATGACAACAGGTAGCATTATTTTTAGTTTTTTATAGTGCAAATTAGTCTCTAGTCCTAGCCCTCTGTTAAGAAGGCAAGTTTACATGAGAGCCCACATACGTGCTGCATTCACCAGTTCTTGATGTATACCTCTGTATACAAGGATTCGACAGCCTTCTGGCCTGCCGCATCTGGAACACAGTGCAAAGCTAAGATTAGAGTAACCTACACTTGGGGAAAGGAGAGAAGAGAGGGGAAAAAAGAAAGAAGTAATGCAGACAGTAATAGCCAGATTGCTCAGTTAGCCCCACAAAAAAAAAAATCATACACAAAGAAAAGTTAACTGCATATTTTCATTCCCCCACAAAGAAACAAAATTTATGAAAGGAAGTTTTATTTAAAAACATGAAGCTGCTCCCAGCTGCAAAAAATAATTGAGAGCTTTGATTGAGTTAACCGAAACACAGTATCAATGCAAACGTGTAGTCAAAAGCCAGATTTAAATTATTAGATTTAAATTATTAGATTTCAGAGTATGGGGTAATGATATATTCAGCTTATTACAAAGCATCCCATAGCCAGAAAGTGAAAACCATAGCTTGCAGCATCTGAACGGTAAAGTATTCCATTTGTTAAATCTGGACATACTTGGAGACACTGTGACACTACAGTCACAAGTTTTCGCAAGTTAATGTACTTTGTACTGAACATCTAATACAGCGTAAATGCACGTTCACATGAGATGTTGGCACCCATACGGCTTCACAAATAATAAGATTTGTCACAGTGCCTCAGTTCAGTAGTGCTAGATGGTGTTCACGCTACATTTCCAACAGCAAAAACTAATTCATGCGAGCAGAGATCTCTTAGAGAAGTTACTTTAAATTTGAATCTGTATCTGCATATACAATAAACTGTCAACAATAGAGAATGAGAATTTATTAGAGTTGTTAAAAACAAATTAGGATATTGTCATTTGATTGCAAAACTCCGCAATTAGCAGAAACACCTCGCAGGAATTAGAAAGTTTCAATTTTACTTCCAAACCAGTAGCAGCATAGTGACAAAGGTCATACTGGACTCAGAAGAGATTTTCTAGGTTAGCATTTGCATTATCTACACGTTCAAGGCAATACAATGCACATAAAGTTACATACATTTAAGACTAAGATAAGCACTCGATTAAAAATGCAAAATATTTTATGCCAGTCTGTACGAAAGTCCATGCAAAGATGCCACGTTACTACAGGACAGGATAGAGGACATGCAAAGGGAAAAACAGCTAGAACTTCATGAGTACAAGTGAACATCAACTAATCACATTTTCTCTGAGGTTCAGAATAACATACGGAAGCTGCTGATCTTCCAGGTCCCCGCTGTGCTACAATGGCCCCAGAAATTGCTTTTATCCAACTGTGCATGTCTTCTGGACTGTCCGCCTGGATCAAACAATATGTGTTATATCTAACATAATCGGCTCTCAACTTTCCCAGTATTCTGACCATCTGCATTAAAATGACAGCCTTACCCTACTTTAGTAGTCTTATTTAAAGCCATAGGGACTTCCATTTCTTAACCCCGACATTTCTCAAAATCTTACCCTGAATTTACTATATATAGTTATATAAAATAGTAAGCAAGAAATAAGTATTTTTGTACTATTTGCACACTGTAGGCTCAAATTTTTACTTTCAACAAACAAACAAAAAATTAAAGCATCCCCAGAAATTCTTACAGGAGATCTGCTGAACCCTCTTAGCAGACTTTGGTCAATGACATAACTTCTGTACTTTTCAGTCACTTGTTGCACTTTACTTCTATGAGGTAGTTACTGAAGAGTTACAGCAAAATAAAAATCAGTCTCTGTTAGGGGTCAGCTGTACATTTACTCAGAACAACAATCGAACAAAGATGCAATAGATTAAGAGTGAATACCAAGGGTGTGCACATCTGGGATAAAGACAGATAAAAAGCTAAAGCTATCTCCTAATTAGGTTGCAGCTTTATTAAACTAGCACATTCACCCAGCGAGAAACATCTGCAATATGTCACTTAATTATGTTCAGCTATAAGACAGCTTATAACTCAGCATCTGGCACCACTGCCTGCATTAGGCTACACAGGCCTTTCTGATCCTACAAGAGAAACTCAAAAAATATTTCCAGTGCTATGAGCATCACATTCCCACAGAACTAGGAAAAGCAAGTCTTTGTGATTTGCATTATATCCAAACATTTAAAAGATAACATGGTAAGGATGCAGTGAATACAGTGCATATGGGTACATATTACCAAATAGGTACTGAAATCTAAATGTCGCTGTGCTTTAGTAGATATTTCAATGTGGCAACTAACTTGAGCCTGAGAACTCAACTGTTACACAAAAATTAATTACTTCAAAACAAAATTTTTAAATATTGTGTTGATCCTACAGAATCTGAAGACCCAAATGCCAACAAAATCACATTAGGATTTATTGTTTATCGCTTTCATACGCTAACAACATAAGAGGTGCTGTTACGTGGAATATTTCTTATATGCATTTTTCTGAAACATAATTAAGATTACATTCCTTTGGAAAATCACGGCATAGTTAAAATACAACTTAAAAAGCAAAACAGCAGTGCTTCTTTGCTTTGACTATGGCAGTCTCCTGGTTTTGCCCAAAGTTTAAAGAAGAAATTACCTGTACATAAAAGGTTCGAGAACTTGTTACGATTTCAAAGAGATTGTCTCTCATCATTATATCACTGTAAATGAAACACACACAAATACTTCAACAGCAAGTACAACTATCTATTCTAAAAGGACTCTAGGATGTGCAGAGAACCAGAGCACTTGTTGTCTTAAGACCTTTGCATTTCTTTATCACTCTACTGTTGGGTTTTTTTGGTAAATACCAAGTAGAAAAGGAAAACCATCTTCTCTTACTCATTTTAGTCCTAAGACTCTTTATCAGTGGCATGTGTGCTACTATATATATTTTTTTAATTGGAACACTCTAAACCATGTTAAGTTTAAAAAATATTTATTGTTCTAGTCAAATTTCTATGAAATTTCACATTTATTTTTTGCTATATCTTCACAAAGTATTAGTCCTAAGCAGTAGCCTACCGAAAAAAACCCACGACCCTACTACAAATGCAATTAATTCCTTAGTATAGTGCTATTTGGTGGGAGGGAAACAGCAGGAAGAGGAGTGTTCTCATCTACATTCAGACATTTAACATAAGGTAATGTCCTCTAAAGGCTTAGAGATTATATAAGCAGAATAGAGACTCCTAAAATTGCTGCCTCAAATCAGCCGGCACCCATGCATCTCTAACTCATGATCACATGATACTCCTTTGTTCCACCCTTGTCCAACACGTTTACATTCTACTGAATGTTACAAGGTTGAAACACACACCAATGCAGAACCCTCAAAACCAGTTTTATGCACAAAACTACTTGCTGTCCTATAAGTAGAGTTTCACACATGCATACATCAACCAAAGTTATTAAAAAGTTCTCCACTGTTTCCAATGAGCAGTCTAGCCATGAAAAAGCAGTGTACCACATCCCATGTAACCGCATCAGTGCTTTTCTCCTCACCTTTGCTTGCATTCCTGAACTTTATGGACCTCCTTAAGTGGTATAACCCTGAGAGGTTCCTTTTCCTGGGAAAAAAAAAAAAGAGGCAAAAATATTTCAGTAGAGTATATCTAACAACTAGAATATAGTCAAAAAGCCAGAGGTCAGGGCAGTTGACAACAGCAGACTTCTGTAAATGAGACTTTCAAGGCAGTCACTTATGCAAAAGGTGATGTCAAACAAAATTTAATTTGCTTTTGTAAGTATTAAACCAAGCATGACTGGCAATGAAGAGGAGGTGAAATCAAGAAGTAAAAAAACCTCAAACACATTCATTCACCTTACCATAATGGAGACAACCACCCCTGTCCCCTTCCCCTAACCAGATCAGAAAGTTCAATCTGGCCTTAAACAGCTTATTTCAGCAAAACCATGACTATATTCATTTTCTATGAAATGCTATGATACAAGATGCTTTGTTAATTGTACTGCATGACATGGCTTTAAGTGTGATTAATTGTATCCTATACTCAATACAATTAAAAATAATACAAAGAAATCAATTGTACCAAGACCTGTAAAAGAGCAAGTATTTTTAAAGCATACAAAAGTTCTGTTACCTTAACAAAAATAAGGGTTACAATTCTGTCAAAGTTTCACAACACAGGAAAAAAGTGAGAACAAACAGAAATACTTTCACTTTTGCCACAACATAAGGTCATACATACTATGATTTTCCTGTGGTTGTTGCAGTAAAACACAAACAGACAACAACTTATTTTACCTCCTAATGTGTTTCCTTTAAGCAATGTTACAATGGACTACTTCAGTTGGTTTCAGCTTACAGACAAAACAAAAGCTGTCAGCTCCAGAATTACTTTCTCTACAACTTCTATTACATATACTTAAGAGATTTATGTTGTTATAGCAAACAGCGGATGTCACCCAACTATAACCATCCTCAGTTTTCATTAAAACACTTGTCTCTATTGCAGATCAGATGTTCAGAGTTTAAAACTCAATGTTTTCAATTATTTTGCCCCTCTTCCCCCCCTCTCTCCTCCCTGCTCTTCCCAGGTTCACTCATCCATTACAGCAGAGTTTTCAAAGTAATACATCAAACAGGAACTACAAGATCATGCCTGGAATACAGACACCCATTGCAGGGAAGACCTCAGCTCAGAAATTATAATCTTCCAAGTCTGATATTGCCTGTATTTCCCTATGCTCCCCCTGAAGACTGGCATAGGCTCTTCCCCAAACTGAAAAAAGGAGATCATTAAGAGGGGGGAGGGGGACAGGACACCAACCAACCACAATAAAGAAAACAAATTAGAAACAATTTAAAAAAAAAACCAAATGTTTTTTACACTTTTGAGAGCAGAGAACTCAGATATATTTCTACAGATGCCAAAAAGCAGCATCTCAAGATATCCAGTAAGAATTATCTGAAGTACTGGTGAGCAGGCTGGCTGCCAAGACAAACTAACTTCAAGACTAACTTCAAGTAAGAGCCAATCATCTATGAAGACTTCAGTTCCCAGTAGCTGAAGTCCAACAGAAAGAAGTTTTCCAGAATTAGAAGTCTGATGCTACACTAGTTGAATATGACCTTCATGCCATAGCCTTCTTACCCACAAAGTCACGACAAACAATCACTACTGAACTTTTCTCCAATCTTTGTGTTACTCTCGTTAGGAACAGGAGATTATTAGGGAAACGGAGATCCCACACATCACAGAGAAATCATTCACTGCTTGAAATCTTCAGAAGAGAGCACTTTACCCTTTTTGTGTTTGTAGGAAATAAATAAAAGTCTAATGGACATATGGTTAAGTTGTTGCAGTTGTTTTCTTCTTGGTGGGCTGTGCTCTGTGAAACTTTTGCTCTTTCCAGTACAGATGAAATCTCTCCAACATGTATGTTTCAAACAAGGCAGATCTGATTGTTTGAAAAACTAAAGGAAACATGATTATCATGATTATGTCTCCTAACCATGGAATTCTTTGATTAACCACTATAATCCAATAAAAGGACACTATATTCCCTATCTATTCAGTACTTACTTCCCTGAAAAGAGGGGTGACTCTCTTAAAATGGAAAAAAAAACCCAACCTGATTTCAGTAAAAATTGTGAAGCAGGATCTACTTCCCTGTTGTCTGACAGCTGGTCAGTCCAGTACCTTCCTCAAACTACAGCAAGGGGATATTAGCCTGAAGAATAGAGGACACTAGAAGATTTTATATTGTTTATTCCAAATAAACTGGAAAGGATCATGATGAAACACTAAAAGCATATTCATTTCTACCAGCTTTCTAGTATACTCTCTCAATTCTTCAGAGAGTCAGAGTTTACTTGTGAGCAATCTGCACTCAGATTTTATTTTAAAATGAAAATACAGGGTTTATTATAGGTAATGTGTCAAGACATTATTCTGACAGTTTAACAAAGACAATGATGCAAGATCAAACTCCTGTTGCTGTTGTATTCCTTCATTAAAAGTAAAGCAAAAGTTCTCTTCAAAAACAGCCTGAAATTTGGCTTCTTAACACTCTGGACCTTACAGTTGGCCTGTAAACTCAATTTTCCTTGATTTGTAACACTCTACAACTCAGACTTTATTCCTCATGTACAAATGTTCTCATGTTTACTAAGTGTGGGATTCTTTTTTGGGGTAAACAGACTGTCTCCAGTACCAGCCACTTCATTTTTAAATGAAGCCTGAAAGCACTTAACACTTGGTCAAAATTGGTCAAAAAGTTCAAGAGCGATGAGTGAGGAAGAAAGATCATGAAACCGAAACAAACTCCAAGTGTTGCTTCTGAACAGCAGAGTTCTTTGCCTGTCTTGGCTGCCCTGGTGAAAACTGTGTGGGAAAAGATCCCAACGTTTGTAAGATAAAACACCCTATAATCCTAACTTTAAATTAAGAATTGCAAGATTACAGTTTTGCCTCTCTGCATAACGATCAGCTGTTTCAAGAACACAATTAATTATATGTGAGTACAAAGTGGCGTAAGACAGTCTTACAAAAATCAAGGTGATTGTAGAATATATCCTATTACTGTTCTTCAGTGCCGTACAGACAGGTTCCCAAACAGAAGACTGAAGTCTGACTTAACAGTCACCCTGCTAACTTTTGTTCTTCCCAATCATTAAAAGTTATTACAGTACAGAGCTAAAAGTTGCAGGATCAGCACAACACATTTTTCAAATACAAGCTTATTTCTTTAGATTTTCTTGCAAGGATCACTGGAGAATAACACATATTTGGAAACTTACCAGTTCAGACTTGAAATATCCTATTGTGTTTTCATCTAACTGAAAGTATCTTCTCTTCCAGTTCTTCATCTGTTAAAGGAAAATAAATATTTATGTTTTATATAAAAAATAAAAATACACTTACATGTTATATACTATTCATACATTGATATATTTATGATTCTAATCTATATGATATTGTATAATGCCTATTAATTTATACATACTCATCTATAATATTTATCATTTTTATATAGTACATATATTTATGTGTGTTGTATATATATATTGCCCCCAAAATAATTCTGCCAGACTCTGCCCAATTAATTTTTTTTTTTTTTTTGAAAACTGAAAGATTAGAAATTCTGGAAACTACTATTTTCTATTGTAAGAATTTTTCAACAATCTCCACTGAAACTGTAGCAACTCAGCAGCACAAATACCCCAGAAGAAACGCTAAAAGACAGTACGTTAAAGGTTTCTAGGTTTTTTTTAACTAAAAAAAGGCACATTACAAAAAGAAGCTTCATAATCCAAGATAAAATGAATCTGAGGACTCACAAAGCATGCGTATCTTGCTTAATCTTAACTATCTGCTCCTTCTTTTAGCAAGGCATCATGTGATTAGTTCCACTTGTGTTAATCAGTCTGACAAATTGTACAATTCCTCCTCTGAAGTGTAATATTTCTGAATATTTTAGTGATTTTAAAAAGCATGCAGACATTGAAATTCTGCCTTAATTTAGATGAAAGTCTCTGTGCACACAACTTTTCCTCCCCAAAACATCTCCAACAACATAGCACTGAAGGAAGTCATGAAAAGAAGTAACACAGACATAAATTACATGCTACAGGAGGATAAGTTTTATCTTTAGCACTACTGACAATATTAAGTATGGCTAAAGTTACTGGTAATTACTTTTTTTTTTTTAATCATCTACTTGGTAAGTACAACTACCACCTTAGGACCTTTGCTCTTGATTAATGAAACACACTGATCTCAAATACTTACCACTGCTCCTTGTTTTACACAGTAGCCAGCTTTGATAATGGCATTATCTGGGGGATGCTTAGCAGTAAAATATGGAAGGTGACTTTGTGACCGTTTCAAATAATTCCTATCACCCCCTTCACTGCACTCACTGATTTCTTCTTTCTAGAAAAAAGCAGGAAAGTTCAGAACGTTCTCAGTTTTTTCTAAAGGTCAAAGAATAACTATACTAGTTGTAATAGGAAAGAACTGTATCATCCCGTGCTCACAAATTCCATTTCCAATTTGTTTGAACAGACAAAATATTTCAGCTGATTTCTAGATAACTAATGAGACTCTCCAAGGGCTCTGGTTGAGCACTTGCAAGCTCCATTTAGAAACTACACTACGAAAGTGCTGAATAGTCTCAAACAATATTGACAGACACTGAATGAAGAATGTAACAGACCTAAAAACAAGACAAGTGCATGTATTTAGTGCAAGCTCATGACATGACTTTAAGGGCAAAACACTAGAGGTGACTACAGCAAAGAAAAAGCTTTTTCTAGGACCATAAGACACATCAGAATTCACCAACCTTTAAAATGGAGTTCAGGTGTGTACATGTCATTTACACGCTATTAATCCAATCTGTAACTATTTTCAGCTCAGGGAACTTCCAGAAACAGATACAGGTCTATATCTTTAACACTGCATAGAACTTTCTTCCTGAGCTTGTCCAATCTCTCAAACTCAGAAAAGTTTCCTGCATCCATGGCATCTTTTGGCATAGAGTGCCTTATATTTTATTACTTGCTGAAAGAACAACTCCTTCCCTTTGTTTCACCTGGTTACACCATAAGCTTTGCTTAAAAGTCCATAGCTTTTGTAGTGGAAAAGAAAATTTACATCATCCACTTCTGCCAGTCGAGATTTTATAGAGCTCTTACATCCTCCTTTATTACTTTATTTTATATATCCTTTATTACTTATTATTACATCCTCCTATTTCTTTTGCACGTGGAGGAGTACTAGCCTAACTCAATTGTTCCTCATATGGAGATCATTCCACATGGACCAATCGCCCTTGAAATCTTTCTCTGAACCTTTCCAGTTCTAGATTTTAAGAGGAGGAAAAAGCTGGACACATTAATCAAACTCTGGTCAAAGACAGGATTTCTACAGCAACAAAGATGTTTTCTGTTTTGATCCTTATTCTTTTTCTAGTAACGTGCAGTATTTGTGGGTTTTTCCTCTGCTGTTACTGAACACTGAGATGATGTTTTCATAGTGTGACTGTAACTCTTGCCTCTCACTCAAGTGAAAATGCTTATTTCACAATCTAGTATTTTCTATTAAAACTAAAACTGTTTTTCCCAGAATCCCTTACGTCACATTTATTTCCACTGCACTTCACATGCTTATCTTATTTATTCACACATGCCACTTCCTAAGACCCTTCTGCAATAGTTTAATCTGCTGTCATTCTCACTACCTCTAATAACATAGTGCATATATTAATCCGCTGACTTAATCACCTCCTTTTTTACCCACTTCTCCTGACAGTTAACAATGCCAAAGTTCTGCCTTTTTAACACCAACAATTAATTCGTACACAAAAAGACATTTTCAGCACACTGATACCTGTGATTTAAAAAAAAATTACAAAAATCAATACTCAAATAATTCCTTACTGTCTTGTATATTTCCCTACAATCCTGTACAAAGGGAATAAAATCCTCAAAAAGAAAAAATTCAGTCAGTATCAATAAAAGGTGCATATCAAAGTCCTCTGAGCAAGATGAGAAGCTGACAGCTATATTGTGATACATAACCTCACCAGTCAAACAAAGCTTCCTCTATCAAACAAAACCACACTTGTTTTTAAGGGTATTACCTGGGTAGGAGTAATGATAGGAACACCGCCAACAATTTCTGTCCTGTAAGACACTTGCTTCTTTCCACCTGGGCTTTCAGCTTGACGATTTGCATTATCCATTTGACACAGAGGATCAGACTGCTTTGGTACCTGAAAGTGGGATATCATAATTAACATAAAAAGTTTTATGAAGACCTGAAGAAAGCCCCAATCATTATTCAAGCATTTTTAATTTGTCTTCAGCAGGATTTAACAAATGTTCTCTAATTGTAAAAGGCTAGAAGTAGCTTACATGAAAATTTGTTGCAATGGCTACGCTTTAGTTCTCAGAAGAAAACCTGTGCCAATAAAGACATTCCACCAGGTGTCTTGAAATCTAAAAATCAATTCCCAGCTTTGCCATAAGTGCTACATTTGATCTTGAAGAAGCACTGCTAATTTGTAGAACTGGTTCTTTATTTTTCACTTGCTTTCAGTTTTAGCAAAAAGTGCTTCAGACCGGAGATGCCCCAGTGCCTGTAGATCTAGCACAGTAAGGCCATAAATGCAGGGCTACAGTACCATGGCTTTTGTCAAACAGGATGCCTGACCAGTATGACATCTGCACTCACATTCCAATAGTTGGGATGAAGACTTTGTGTACCGCCTCCTACATATATTACTAAATTCTGTCCAAAATTACTCTAACTACCTATTTCTAACTATCATTAACTAGGCTGGATGGGGCTTTGAGCAACCTGGTCTAGTGGGAAGTGTCCCTGCCCATGGAAGGGGGGATGGAACTAGATGATCTTTAAGGTCCCTTCCAACTCTAACCACTCTATGATTAGCTAATTCTCTCAACCGTGGAATTAAAGCAATCAAAACACCACAGGAATTTAATTTCCCAGTAAGTGTTTTGATGTAAAGTGTTTACTCAAATTTCTGAGTTTGTGCAAGAAGCAAACATTTGTAACCTAAGAAATGTACTAACTGGCTACCTAAGATGTTTACATTTATCCTTTTACCCCGATATTAATTTAGTAAATTTGAAGTGACTTCATCAAGAAGAGATCAAGAGTCTCACACCAAAATATCTCAGCCAGCAACCTACTGGGTATTTACACAGGACATCCAAATTCGTTCAGAAAGAATGAACATGCAAATTGTCCTTATACGATGAATTACAATGCAAGACTGTGGCACATTCAAAACTTGAAATTGAACTATCCAGACAAACACAAAGCTACTTTATAGTCTGCTGTGATTCTAGTTCCTATGCCCAGGACTGCTTATTTCACTAAAAAACAGTCTGCAAAGAAGTACAAACAGTCCTGAGAGCACAAATGTCAGCCTGGGACAGCTTCCTCCTGGCCAAGTGAAGGTGGCACTCAGCAGCTTGCTCAGCTGTGGCGTCAGGCTCATTCTCTCGCTTCCACCGTCCCCTCAGCCTTGCACAACGCCCAGCTTCGCTAGCACTGGTACAAGGGGACTCCCTTCACAGCCAAGTCTGGGGCTGAAGGACAAGAGATCCTCCTAGTGCACACAGATCATGGGCCTCAAGAGAAGGGGCTTGTAGCTACGGCTTTATGGGTAAGCGCTTCAGCCGTCACAAACTCCCACTTAAAATGTTACAGACCGAACCCACAACCACCTTCTCATATGAATGCGCTTTCAATTATTACTCAAATAGGTACACAATGTGCTAGACTGCAAAGGTTCACAGTTATTTTGAAATTATCAGCAGAGTACTAAAAATGCAGCGAAGCTTGGAGAATTACAATCTACAGCAAGTAATGCTCATAAGAAAATTAATAATAGAATGATCTTAATTATTTGATTAAATCACTGGCCATACTAAATAACCCCTGAACAGATTAACAGCGCAAAGGCTTGTTACTTCAAAGACAAAAAATACTAATGATTTCACCAGCCATTTAGAATGCAAGTTGAACGTATGATAAACAGCTTTCAGACTAAATTGTAATTTGATGCAATTAATTCTTTATTCACCCCGTTATTTTTTGAACTGGAAACAATTCAAGCCTGGTTGTGGTGTGTCCTCCATTTGAAAAACCCAAGCGAGCAGGCTTTGTGTTTCTGGTTTTTTATTAGTAGTAACATTTTTAACTCCAAAGAAAGGGCTACATTAAAAAATTGCAAACAACTCATGGAAACATCCTTATACAACCTAAAAATGAGAAAGTTACTGACAACAAATACGAATGTGCAGACCCATGCTCAGAACCCCTTCTTTGTAAAGGTATGCTCTCAAAACAGTTCATGTCATCACTTCCCTGAAACCCGAGAGCAAACAAAACTATAACTTCTGCCTCCTGAAAAGACTGATGTAATAATGGGGTTTTCTACCACATGATAACAAGCTGTCCTGGTACAAACCAGAAAAGTAATTTAACACATACCAGAAGAATGCATTAATGTTTCTTTGAATGGATGTTACCTGAAATCAGGAGAGAGCCTTTGGAACATGGCATGATGTGTTTGCTCATTATTTCTGTGACACTTTAAGAAATAGGAACTTTTGAAACCAGGCAAACATGTGTCTTTTCGTTGCTTGCAAGTGTCTTCTGGATATTTCAATTAATATTAAATGTGTACAGTTAATTTTAACTTATTAGGAAACATCATATGCTGTAATGAAAAAGTTAATCACATTTTTGTCCAATATCTAAAGCAAAAAGTAAAATAAACTCAAGTTTAGGGGGAGTTCTGTACAGTTTCTCCAAGCCTTGGAAAGCCAAGCCAAGACTTGTTTGTAGAGCTAAAAAAAGACTACTCTAGTATAAAAACTGGAGGCAAAGGTTACATTTAAACACCTTGAGACAGTCAACATTTGAAAGCATTGCTAAATATCAGCTAAACCACTTACTGTGATTTTGGTAGCTTTGTTCAGAACATTTACCCATTCAACTAGGTCCTGCTGATCATTGGCTTGTAGAAAGTATTTTCTCATCCCTGCATTCATAACTGTTAAAAACCAATATGAAAAGTTAACAACACTGAAATTTAAGAGCAAACGTAACACCATCATAAAAAGATTTAATTTCAGATGGAAAATCCAGCTTAAGTATTCAAGCTCTCTGCTGCATTTCTTTTCAGAAAGTCCTCTTAAGATACATACATCCACTTGACAGGCTTGTTTTATCTTAGAAAAAAACCCACTATTTTTCTTTTTTTTTTTTTTAAGCTTTCCACTTTAACAGCACCGTACAGAATTTCTTAAATTATTTTTATTACATAGAAATAAAGCTTTGAATTTTATCAGAATTTTCTACAGCTCCATTTCCCTTTTCTCAATTTCCCTAAGCGATAAAGTTTTGTATTTGGGGACTTATACAATTTCTCCTTTTAATCCTCTGACCACTATCGGTTATCCTGTGCAACAAACGCATTAACGTGATTATGATCACCGATTTTTATGTTTTTTTAAGCTGTGGAAAAATCAGTATTGATCACTAAGTAGATGATACTCAGGACCAAACAAGTTTAAACTTTATTTATATTAGTGACTTGCCAAAGCAAGCATATTTTTAAGTAAGTTTATATATCTACCTGGCAACACCTAGCATACCTTTATCCAAAAAGAACAAACGTTTCTGTGTAATGGTAAAACCAAATAAAAATAATCGTGGCTAGGTTTCTCACAAACTCCTCTAAGAACTTATCTTGAAATTAGTTTTAAGGTGAACAGTAACTAAAAGCTTCCCAGAACTTTGAAGCATTGCAGCTAAAGTCTGAACAGATTTCTCTGCTCTACCTGTAACATAACAGTTCTTCAGGTCATTGCTAACAGCAAACACATGCCAGAAACAGATACTTTTTACTCTTCTATCATCGTTCTCTCTAAAGTGGATGGTTTGAAGCAAACGTTATTAGATGCAAATATAAAATCAAAATACAGAACTGTAAAATGAGTTGACTGAAACGACGACTCCTGGTATTTAAATAAAAAGACAATAAATGTAAATTTTTCCTCTAAAGAGTATCAAAAATGCTTTAATAAATCAGAAATATGAAAAGCATCTTGGACCATTAAGGCTTTTTAGTGCTGGCCCACAGACAACAGCAACTTTACAGCCGATGAAGACAAACACCTCTACACATGCATGTGCAGAGGAATCTGTAGATGGCACTGAATTGACACGCTACGTACTAGTCTAGACTCCCTGAAGCCTTACACACAGGGTGATTTACAAAGCGCTCCAACACAGAGACTGCACAAGTCTGGTGGAGCAGCCTTCCCTGGGCCTGTACAACACTGCACATGGCAATGGACAGCTTAACTAATTGCCATAATCAGGCATTTTCAGTACCTTCAGCTGAGCTAAAATTCTTATGTGAATGCAGCCATAAAGAATGGTTATTCATAAACAGAGCAGAAGCTGATTCCAGTCTCCACACATACTTTTGTGAATGCTTGCATTGCTTGTAAAAAAATTCTGGAATTAGGCTAAGTTCTGGACAAATTACACATAAGAAAAAAAGATCTAAAAAAGACCAGAGGGGGCTCTTATGATTAGCTAAAGTTTTACCCAAGTTTATACAAGTTTAAGTATCAACAAACCTAGAAAGTACCCCAAGCAAATTATTTTTCTTTGGTGCAGCAATAGAGGCTGAACCTTAATGTAAGAGCATTGGCTGACAGTATTTTTAGATCAATTAAATCAACTCTTTTCTCAGTAATGCAGATTAAAATAGTTACATTACTTGTCTTCATAGCTAACAGGCATACCATGTTTCTGAAAACACCCATCATTTTTGATTAGCTTACTAATGCCTCAAAAATTTCAAACATCTGAAAACCAGCACTCGCTCACTCCTCATTACGCTGCAATATGAAAAGCCACAAAAAGACCTTACAAAGAAGCCAACATTTCCCTTGTACTAAAGAAGAAATAGCGAATACAAGCTATTTTCAAAAAATACACTACCAGTTGTATCTAGTAACAGAAATGCAGAATGTTATCTTTGTTTCAAATTTCTGATGAACATACTTAACGCACATGCCACATGCAAGAACTTACCAAAACAGAATTCTGCCTTTGGCCTTAGCTTGGTTGCATCGCTAACCTAGTACGGAAATTAGGATCATAAATATCACTGCACATACAAAATATACATCAGATATCACATTTTTTTCCTCTTTCAAGTGGTTAAATTTGAAGATTAGCAGCAAAGCAATCTTGTTACATATAAAGATATACAGATATAATAAAAAAATACTATATAAATTTCAGTTCAAGACACACAACCTATGGTAAGAAGACAGCTTAAGCCATACGTTCCTACTCCTTAAGTTTAAGGATCCATTACCAGACAAAATGTTGAAATCTGAAAACATAACACTTCTACTTGCATTTTGAAGTTCTACATCTCAACCGAACTAAAAATTCAAGGACATCAGCTGTATTTTGGTTCATTAACATAAAAACAGTAATAGCTACTTTTCTGCAGGAGTCTCTAAAATGTTGCAGTGTCGGGGGAGGAGGGAAGTGGGCATCCTGTTTTGAGAGAGGCATTGCCATTTTTACATTACAGAGCACTTTTATCAAGGGTGGGGGAGAGGGCAAAGCAGCCTCTCACACCAAAACCTTTTTTTTTTTGGCCAGAAACAAAACCCATGTACTATGTAACTATAAGAGCTATGGAAAGTTAGACAGAGCTTCTGCACAGGACACACACTCGAGCTGCCTTCAAAAGGTGCACACAGGTGCAAAGGCACCAGTGACCACCCCCGGTCCCACTAGAAGTGAGATACAACATTTCAGATTTCTTAAGATGACAACTGCAAGGTCTGGGGCAAAGTAAGCATAAAAGAAGGAAACCAGGAAGGACATAAGCAGGTCTCCACAGACATTTCTGTACTCATGATATAACCAGCATCAATGATGCTTTTTACAAGAATAAAAAAAAAACAAAACAAGGAAGGTGGGGACATGCAGTATGACAACAAGAAAAGCAATGGAAGGAAGATAAATGAGCAGAAAGACAAGAGGAGGTCAATTGGTTTTCCCCACTTCCTTGTTAATGCAGTATCTTCTACAAATTTACCCATGAAGACTTTCTTAGTTCACAGTTTTCTTTCAGACGTATTTGGAAGTGAGTATATGCAGAGTGTAATGAACTAATATTTTCTAGAAATTGGTTTGTTCTATCTATTAAAGAGCATTATTACTTGCAGACTATCACACCCAAAGACTTAGCTTCCACTTCATAAGTGGCCTGTCTTTTCTCCAATACTAATTGGAATTGAAATACTCATACAGAAACTGAAACAAACGGTTCAGAAATATTAATTCTGCGCAGCACAAATTGCTGACACTTGAAATGATAACACAAACCTAGACAACACAGTAATTAGTCTGTTCTTCTTTTAACCTGATACTATTGAAACGTTTGCAACACTCGTCTAAAATTCAGGAGTAGCACACAAGCAAAAAGCTTCCCATGCGCTATGTAACAGGCCTTCAAAATTGTTGAGGCCTTCAGAAACAGCCCTTGGTACTTATCACCAAAGTTTAGCAACAAGTGTTTTACGTATTGTCTTACCTTTGAAATATAGGTAAGTTTAATGACTCCCACAGGTGGAGATCCAGAGGGAAGATTCTGAAACAAATCATACATTACAAAGTGAAACTAGCTTATTCTCATATCACAGTCAGTGTTTATGCATAAAAAGCAAATAACCCAATCTCACAAACAAAAAGAAAATCCTATGTGTTTTTATAGACAATACACAATGTATGCTTGAAACAGGATCTAAACTATTTGTTTATTATATACACATCTGTTAATCAACTAAAAACAGAAAGACTGCTAGAAACAATACAAATAGTAATTGTTTCAGAGGTTTATGTATTTTACTAGAGGAAAAAGGATTCTTGCAGGTCTGCATCCAGGAAATCCGGAAAGAATACTTTTTCCTTAACAGATGTTGGCGTCTTATGTATTTTGACCAGGGCAGGCGGAAGGGACAAGAAGTGACATTCATCTATTATGTCAGATACTTCAAAGGCTGTCTCATGTATTTTCCAAAATGGATTGAAAAATCATAGTGTTATCATTTAATATTAAAGTTATTGTGGGAAAGATCATGATACTTCCTAAAGTTGCAGTTAAGTCTAAGCATATTTACAGTCTTTTGTACGGATATTAAATCTGTACCTTGCACATACCTCCACTGTTTCTACCTCCTTGCTTAGCACACTACTCTAACATTTACATTGCTCTTCACAATGAGCTCGTAGCCTACAAACACAACAGTTAAAGAACTGAGCATGACAAACCATGGTTAACTTTTATATTAACTGTTTCTGATGGAACAGTCCTAATTTTGTTCCTTTAAAGAGAGCATTGTTTTCCATATACTTTTTTCTATTACAATTTTTACTTTGAAAACAGCCCTTTATGTTACAGTATCAGCACGGGAGACCATAAGAATGGTACTGCATCTGCTCGCTGACCCCTTCTGCAGCTAAAGCACTCTTCATTATTCCGTAGTGCCTTATGAACTTCTACATGGCAAAAAGGAGCCTACTGCTTCCCAGAGAAAGACAGACAAATAATTGGTTTATACTCCATTCATTTCAAAGGTAAAAAGTAGGTTAGGGTTACTATAGACTGGTAACACTGAAAATTAATTTTAAAAGTCTTCCCATTCTGCCCAAATAAATAAATTCAAGTTTTACTTTATCAGAATGAGGTCAATCCCAGCATACACCAGTTTTATAATCTTTATATTAGGATAATAACGTGTGGTTAATGGTGGACTTAAAAACATTACTACTTTGAACAGCTGAACTGATTCTCACAGATAGAGAGTGCTTCTATCAGCAACATGGGCCCAGTGAAGTTCTGCACACACCGTAGACTCATCCTATATGAACAGTTTCATCACTTCAAAGATTAATAGTGGTCTCCACACAGTGGATCTAGAAAAACTCTGTTGTTCTTCAAAACTAAAGCAATGGAAGAAAATCAAGAAGCTTCAACTTGCCTCTTGCAAGGCACCCTTTCATTTGCCCATGAATGGCAATATTAAAAAAAATAAAGATAAGAAAGCCTAAACTAGTAACTCTAAGAGGCGTGCACTGCAAATATAGTCTTAAGACTTCTGAAGAATTGCATTTTCTGTAGCATTTCAAGTTTTTGCCCACATGCCATGGTTATATCACAGGAGAAACTGGAAAAAAGTATTGCTTCATATCACTCATTGACATCAAACGTTTGAAGTCTCTCTTATTTACAGAAATTCTTTTTTCTCCTCAGTAAGAACTGCTAAATGCTTCAGCCACAAGTCACATTCATCGAGCTGCACATCGTTTAAATTTTTTTCTGTTGGTTCCTTTGAACAGTAGACTTCTACTGCATTTTAACTCTGGTCTTCCTGGCAGAATGGTTCACAAATATTCTTCTGGCAGACAGTTGTCAGCTGACCTGTCTCTGACTACGCTTTCACTGTCTCTGTGCCCAAACCCATAGCAATTCTCTGTTCTCCCCTATGCCTGAAAACACATTGATGTATGTACATTGTAGAAGTAGCTTTTATATAAAGGATGCTGTCCATCATGATGGATACAAGCTTTCCTCGTTCATATACTATTCACGCTGTATTGAAATTGCAAGCATCGTTAGAAATTGCTTTTCAATGACCAATTCTGTTGAGGTAAAGTAATACGAAACAGCTAACTGGCCCGTGCAATGCAAGGAAAACTTGCACATGCTTCCACATAAGGTTAAAGACCTGTGTAATGAAACTTGTGTGTGATTCAGCTCATCTGGCTATATTATATAGCACTACCTAGTGCCTGCGAGAACCTGTAATGCACACTCAGGACACTTAATAGAAAATAAATATAGCACATCATGATTCCAAACTAATGACCGATTTATATGTGGGATCAAATTCAGGTTCCTGTCTGATCCCTAAATCTCCTGTCAATACTTAGATTCCATATACTGGCAATTCACTGGTGCTTGAGCTGTTTTTAATGTTTTACTATTAAGTGCAATTGGTAACGTTTTAAATAGAAATGAACTATATTTTTTCTTTAAAAGACTACACATATTATCAAAGAAGAAACACTGATTTACAATTATTTCACTTACGTAACTAATTTTTTCCCCTAGCTTCCAGGTCCACAAACTAATATTAAACCCCATTTTTCTTATGTAAATTTGTTAAAAATCTGGAAAAGTTTAAATTGATAGAAGCCAGATAGCTATTGCCAAGAACATCTCACCTGTGGGTTATCCATGTACCACACCAGACTGTCTTCTCGTGTGTCCAGAATGAAGTACCGCCGCAGAAATTTCCCACTATTCTCATTTTCTTCAATATCTAGGAAACCACAAATGCGATTCTGACGATCCACATAAGGCATTTCTGACCCTGAACATCACACTGCAGAACAAAAAGCGCAGAAGTTAAGCAAAGTTCCTTGTTACTAATTTTAAGACTGTTCTGTGCCTACCCATGACATTTTGAGCAGTTTCAACTAGTAGCTTAAAGAAGTTTCTACAGAAGAATAAGTGAAGCGTAGCTGTTTCCCCCCACTACCACTGAATTTTTGGTAGGTCTTTCTTAATTCTCTGAAGCCTATATTTAGGATATCTAATACCCTAAGTGCAAAGCTACAAGTGGCAAACAGTAGATGAACATCAAGATTAGCTTTTACAAGATCACTAAAGAATAATCAAAGATTCTCCTTCACAACTTGCACAAAGTTGAGATAATGCTAGGTTTACACTTCCTTCTTTGACATTGCCTTTCATGGTCAAGAAAGGATCTTTGTCAGCAGCTCTACTGTCCAACGTGATTTTTCATATTTTGCTTAAGCAAATTCAACAAAAAGGCTTTTAGAAACATTGTTCGCATTTTTCTTTTCTCCTACAAAAGAACTTAATGTTTAACAGTGTCTAAGAACAGACATCTTTTCATCCTTATACATTAAATACTCAAAATGAAGTTGCATGTGCAGCAACAGTGGACACACTTGCTAGTCCAGAACTGAAATCCTCAATATCCATGTGGTACTAAGTTTGAGGGTGGTGGGCTTTTTTTTTTAGTTTGGGTTTTGGGATTTTTTTTGGCCTTTTTTTGTTTTGCTTAAAAAAAAAAAATAAATAAAAATCTGTACTGTTGACCACCTATTCCCATTTTGCCTGCTTCACCTTTTATGGCTCTGTCTCACTGCAGGCTATTGCATCATTTTTTTGCTTCCTTTTATTTTACGGGAGAGTCATTTTACCTTAAGAGCCAGCCTTGTAAGACCAAAGATAAATTTGCATACTCATCTAAAAATGGCAATAAACCAACATTTAAATATTATAAAAATCAGGTCGATGCCAATCTTCCCCAGACCAGGAAAGAAACAGTTCAGTCCTCTTTACATTTTGTTACTAAACTCAGAAACATTACATGTGCAAAAATATTAATATGACACAGAAGGTTTAAGCACTTCACACTTTTCATAACATCTTCTAGCTTTCACTGTGTAATGTGGAAGTTTCTTTTTAATATTTCTTGAAATTGTTTACCTTTACTATTTCATTGCTTACAGTTTTTTGATTTAAATATATCTATATACACACACAATGAGGCAGACACCTGATAACTATCAGTAGCTAGCTATTGATAAACCACTGTAAAACATGATATATGGTTAAGAACACTTTTAAGTGTTTATTTGGGGGAATCAGATATACAGATAAGGATATACTTATTTGGGGGCTCAGAGATACAAATATGTAGACATATGCTTGTATTTACAGCTGTCCTTTTATATGACTATTAGAACGTAGTCAAATTTTGCTTCAACCACTTTAAGAAACAATTTTTTACAATCTCTATTATAATGATTCTGATACCATATTAGAAAAATTTCCAGTAAACTGTTTTAAGGGACCAGATCTAACAATCTCAATTCAGCAGTATTTGCAAAAAGTTTGCAAGCAGTATTTGCAAAATAGTATTTGCAGAAAAAGACACTGCAGTATTATGGTGATAATGGACTATTAAAAATGTTAGTGGTTTGAATTTTTTAATGTAAGCTATTTATTCCAAAGTTAAATGCATTTTTGTGCATAACAAAGTTCACACACTTCTGTTTGAGATGCATGACGTTTTCTATATAGCTACAAGGACATTAAATGTGTATAAGCCTTCCATTAAGCACTTGACTGATTTTTTTCTTTTCTTTCCACCTCCAAAAGTGTCTCCGTATTTAAGGTATGCAATGACAGTTTAAATCTTCAAAGGCATAGGTTTGTTCTTCAATAAAGTAACAAAATTTACTACGGTAATCTAAATTTTCTTGGTATGTTCCTCAATTTAAATATCACAGATCTAAGACAAGTTCTGTAACTGAGTTATAGTTGTAAGAGCAAAAACAAACACTTGAGCACTCTTAAGACAATGTCATAATCGTAACAAACATTCATAAGTAATTCCCATGCTGACTCTTGGGATCACTTTACACTGAAGCAACATCTCTCTCTAAACACATCTGTAGCTAGGGGCAAGCTTAAGGGGAGCTATCCTCTAAACTATACCTCTAAGCAGGCAGAACTTGGCATCAAACATGGTTTTCATTTAAATGAATTAAAATATTTGTTATTTACCAGTATTGTCCTCAATTTTGCCAGGTGGTCCCTCAACAAAACATACAGTACTTCCGGGACACAATTTCAGCTTAATATCAACAGTTTACGAAGCCCAGAAAAGCCTTGTGCCTAAAAAAAGCAAATATTGGTGGCTGGTTTCCTGTTTAAGCAGGCTTAAGCTGCATTCTGTGCAGATGTGAAGAAAACCAGACAAGGAAAACTTCTTTTTAAAACAAGATACAAATTGATTAAGAATCCTTGAATAAAACCGAATGTTAAAGCATCTGTCACTCAAAAAACCTTCATGAAAAATGAAAGAAGGATACTCGTAATGCTCCATTATGAGCATACAATTAGCTAAAGTTGAACTACTCCAATATATTTTTTTTTTTTTCAGGGCGAAAGACAAAATTCAGAAGCTTTCTCTTATTTGTCAATAAATCAATTTTCACAGAAAAAAACCCTAAATTCATACAGACTTTCTATTTCAAAGTACTATCAGGTAATTTCCACCCTACAAAATAATACTATTTGTAGTTCCTTTGTCCTCTGATGAAAATACAGGATAAACTATCATTAATTAAAAAACTTAGGTTGTATAGCTTCTGTTTTTTCAGATTAGTTTGAAATATCTTACAAGATTACTGACATCTACCAGACCGATGCTCTTAAAGAATAAAAGATTAAAAAAAACCCTCTAACTTTATTAAAAAATTGAAATCAAACATGAAATCATGCAATTGTTTTCCAGTTTTAAAAGTCTGTTTCCATCACATTAAGTCTTGGCAAGTTTCCACTGTAAATTAATACCTATTTTTTGCAGCATTCATTAACAAACCATAATTTGTAGTGCAGATTTTAAAAAAAAAAATCCATTTGTGCCTTTCTTCCAGTTACTAAAGCAACTGAATACACATGACAAAACCACCACTATGACACCCTTCCTGGCAACTCTAGACCGGCCAAAAAACCAAAGACTGAATTACCACATTACTTCTAAAGATTCATAAAAGGAATTGCAGAAGTCCAACACTAATCCTTCACTGTAGAAAATCTGACTGGAAGACCACCAGCCTAAAAATTCACCAGAACTTCAACTTAAAAGTGTCTTCAGTGTCTTAGATAGATATGATTTATTTTTCATGAAATTATTATTTCAGGCGATTATAAAACAAAAATCTCCAAGTCTGTGTACATTTTACACACTTAGTTATTTTCTGCAGCAGAATCTGCAGCACAGAACAGCGTAATAACTCTTCCGCCCATTTTTAGAATCAAAAATTATAAAAGGATTGTGAGTTCTGAGAGAGAAAAGCTGAAGGCAAACCTATAACAGATTACATACAACTTTATTTTATTTTGCCTTCCCTCCCTCGAGAGGGGGGGCAGGGGAGGAAGGAGACATGGGTCGATGACATAGTGCTACTTCAGAAAAAATATCGGTGTGGCCTGTTTAGTCTCGGTTCTCTCCATAATCTACCAGCATCTAAAATATTTTTGAAAACCCATTTTGTGGTGTATATCGACACTCATGTAAGAATTCAGAAAACTCTCAGTGCCTTAAAATTCATTCTCGGAGGGTTGCGTTATAACCCAAACAGGACGTCTCACTTATTTTTGAAGTCTTACATCCCTCTTTCCAGTGGCTGTGTACTAATTTAAGTAGGTACATACCTCATCAGCCCAGCTTCTCTCAGATTTCCCCCTCTCACCGCTCTTTTCCTCTCGGGTATACCATATACCAATATTCCTCAACATTTATATCACAAACTGAAGGCTGCCCGGCCTCCTGGGCACTGCTATAAATAAAAGTCAGAGATCACCTTCTCCCAGTCTATAACTAAATGCATGACTGCACAACTATAACCTGCAGAGGCACACAAGCATCTCATTTTCAGCATTTATAACAGACTGCTTAAGCTCTCCTACATTAATTTGTATTTTTAGTTTCACACCAGCACCTGCTCTTGAGTTCACCTCCTTTACAGTTTGGTTGCAGCCTCTGTATCTTCACGTACCAAGGCTATTCAAGACCATTAAAGACGCATGCAAGGTAACATTTCTATGGCCCAGTCTCTCCTTTGCCAGCTAATGCTTGATTTCCACAGGCAGACATAAGCCACGGACCACTGGCTTACTAGAGAAAGTGGAACTTCATATGAGTAAAAAGACCTTGCAATAGGCTTTGGACTATCCACATGAAAGCTTGATTAAGAAATACAGCAAGATGAGCACTGCTCCTTAATACCTTTTAGCTTTATTTCACATATCTTTTCCCCAAACTTTGTGTATAAATTTATTATTATTTTTATTTCTTTAATTTAGAGTAACACTTCTACTTCCTGCTCTATTAGTGTATGGACATTTTGAACTTCGGATTTAACTTAACACAGGAGATGGATGACTTGGGGGTTCTTTTTCTATTAGCTAAGATTAAGAAATATACATTACCTACTTACTCATCTCTATGAAATGATTAACAACATTCATAAAACTATACCTGATAAATATAAAATGATGCCATGAGTCATGCCCATCCCTCCTCCCCACCCCGCTTTTTAAGCTCTACTATTCACACTAGCTCCATCACTGCAAAGGGAAGGTAAGCATCATCCCCAGCAATCTCATTTTCCCTGCAGTTCCAGGGACAGCTTAATTATTGAGCGCTCTTGCCTTTTGCCTAGGCAATTACTATCAGCTTCCTGCTGTAAATCAGCTACTCTCCAGTTGGTCATCTCTTTTACTGGCCATTTACTCCATTTACCGACTCCCAAGGGTAAGGGATGAGTTCAGACTGTCCTGCTTATACCTTGAAGATTACAGCAATGAAAGCTTTCCTTCTTGCATATATCCAGGACAACAAAGGTGGGGGGGATGGGGGACCCCAACCCTGAGACAACGAGCTCAGAAGAGCCTCTGAAAACAAGTCACATAAATCTTTCAGGACAGTTGTTCAAATTTCTTATTTTCAACTCCTTGAAAACCTTCCAGTAGAGGTGGAACACCATATAGATAATTTAAACTGAGAGACGTCTCTGCTCATCTTTCACAAACCCCTTAAAGACACGATTTCCTAAGTATCCAAATCATGACAAAAAACCCCACTAATCCAGGAGCTGGAGAGATGACTTGGCTATGATTCTGATGAAAATCAAAGATAATTTAGGACTGACAGTTTTAAAATGACACACTGAGCTTTTCTATTTCCAAAAGATCCTTCACTGATTCATTTTTGTTCTGGAGGGCACAACAGACACTGTATGCTTCTGCTAAACAGAAAAGACAGGACTTCAATTTGAGAGAAGCTTATGAAACTATTAGCAACATTTTAACTACATCTAAAAATGAGAGCTGGAAGTCTCCAGGATATGCTGCCCCCTAAATTTAGACACCTCTCTAAAGTGGTCAAGAAAGTAAAAAAGCAGCTGCAAAAGGCCAGTATTCACCTGGAAGAGAATTCCTAAGCATAAGAAGTTAAACTTCAAAATTAAAAAACCTGAAATAAGTACCAGTGGCTTCGACCTCTCCTATCCCTGATCAAACTATGAGGCATATCAAACAATACATCCCTCCCCCAGTACCTAATCCAACTTCAACCAGGGCACAATATGGAAGAATCATCATTTGCACTGATGAATCATCTAACAAAGACAGCAGTCTTATCTTGCATTTAAGTCTTACTCAGTCATCACTGTCTTCAAAATGCATCTGATCTGCTGTTCTCCAGGAAGATTTGTTAAATTAGGGTAAGCCGACTCTTCCTTTCTTTTCCAACACACCTCAGCAAGTCAAATGACTATAATTTTACTCCATACTACTTAAATGCTACAGCATTAATCCTGGGTGCTTTCAACATCCACATATAACCAATATTTATTAAAATACACATTTTACAACAGAAATTCATCAAAGCATACAGTTTGATATACCTTCTTTCAGTACAGATTGAATCCAGTAAAACCTGTAACACCCCAAGACCCTTGTTATAATAATACAACAATGAGAAACAGTTGGCTCAACCTGAAGTAAGAAACAACTGAGATGAAGTTAAGCACAAAAGACGCATGCAATTAATGAACGTTAAGGCTTTTCAGAGCCATTTTGGTCTGCCTCCTCCAGACACACTGCTCGCAAGAAAGCCACCATCATTCACCACGGACGACATCAATCCATGCACAAGATCTTCACCTTTAGGCTAAACTGCAGTAACGTTACCTTTGTCTAGGTAAAAATTTCAGTATGTTTTAGGGGAAGATTGGAGTTCTAAGGAAAACATTCTGAAGTTACCCGAATCCATCATCCGCTGGCCTATTTCAAATACTGATATACAAGTTCCACGGTGGAACAGACTGGTACTTCCTCAAAAACTTTTGCAGGAATTTCTGTACGTGATGTTTCATGCTCTTAATTTAACTACTTTCCTCTATTTTAAGGTATCTGCAATAGCAGCCAAAGGCTTTGGGATGTGATGAAATGAGGAAATGCACTGCACAGGATCCAAAATTCCTCTCTATCACTGATCTCTTAAGACAATCAAAACAATAAACCTCACCTATTAATAGTTTTTACCTAGCTAAAACAAGTATTTTAATTATCCCTCTAAATACACTGAGCTAATGCAAACAAATGGAAGCATCCTCTGCAATGAGGCCATTATGAAAGACACTCTTGAAACTAATCTATTAATAAACTTATGAGTGATGACTAGCCTAGAAAGCAATAAAGTAAAATAACAAGACAGTGAAAGAATATGTTCAACAACTCAAAGATTTTACAACAGTCAGAAGTACAGTTTTCATCACTTCATATTAAGTCTAGGTAATACAAAGTTACTCAAAATGAGATATAACTAGAGATGAGTACAACAAAGGAAAACAAAATGTAGTTATACTAATTCAGTTTGACTTATCTCATTCAATCCACAAAACAAATTTTTAAAAGCTTATTAATATCAGTTACAAATTAGTTCAAATGCCTAATGATGCAGGTTCAGAGTTGATTACTAATTCAAATTATTTTTAATGTTACTATGGGCCTTTTAAAAATTTTAAGTACTGTATGTAAAACTTCCAATATGACAAATTAGGTCCTTGTTCTTGAAAATGCTTACATGCATTAGTCTGTGGAAATTGTTCCATTCATGACAACTAAACCAAATTAAAAATTAAGCAGGGAATAAACACATTACTTATTAGGATTACTTATTATTCTTAGTTACTCATTAGTAAAAAAAAACTTTAATTTCAATTACAAGTAACTGCTTCATCTAGGCCAACCACTGTGAGAACTCAGATTCCACACACCGCCAGCTGTTTCAAATTCAACCCAAGCTTGTCTTCAAATATGAAAGGGCAAGAGTCTCAAAAGCATCCCAATGACTTTGAAGCACTAAGACTATCTCCATCAAACTACAAATCCTGATGAAACTTATTTGAATTGAGGAAGTTCAATACAAAAAGAAGGTGAGGCTGGTTTAAAAAAACAACACACACCTGCCATTTTTGAGCCAGCATTGCTGATTGTCACTCTGAATCCTGGGTACAAACTCACCAGCACAAACAAACATAGACCTTCTTCCTGGGAATTATGCAAAAAATCAAAACTGCCAGCTGGTTAGGAAATTAACAAGTTGAAAATATCTTCCTCAGTTTTCTCAGAGTACTCTTATATTGTTAGCAACATCTACGTAAGAGTGTGTTAAATTAATCTTGAAAGTACTACTTAAAAAAAAAAAATTCCCTGCCCCAGTAGCACCAAAACATTGTGCTGAAAACATTGGGTAGAAGTCAAAGAGAGGGAAACTGAAGAGAGCATTGCAGTAGTAAAGGATTACCTTTTACATAGAGATCCAAGGGCAAGTTCCAAATTTAAATGCAAGAATATCATACTCAGACTAATTCCATTGAACTATACGTATTTAAGACACTCTAAAGCCAGCTCTGAATACCTGGGAACTGCGATTTCACATTACATATGTCTACTAGTAGCACAGCATACTACAGGCCACCTGAACACAAGGTAAGACAACATTTAATAATTTTGCCTACAGTGAGCTCAGAACAAAGCAAGCAAGCATACTTTTTAATGCCTGTAACCAAACTGTGGAGTCTAACAAGGACTGTAAATAACTGATTTTTCAGTTCATTTTAACTATCAAATAATGAAAAGCATGCTATCACATGAATATTTGGTTTGACCTTTATTAAAAATGTAAAAGGATTTAATGAAACCAAAGCACAGAAAGCAAGCAACTGATTATCAAATTTGTTTTTAGAGATCTAATTTAGCAAATACAATGCAGAATAAAAAAAAAAGCCATGGCTCATCTACATTAATACTTTGTGAAGAAAAAATTGTTGCCATAAAGATTTCACCTCACTGTTATTTTAATACTGTGGGACTTCATGGTACATACCACATTCAGTTCATTGCATAAGCCACTATGTAGGCCAAAATTCCACTACTGCGAAGACTAGGTATCTCCTCCAGAATCTAACTTATCAGTCATATTAGTACTATACAAGGATTCACAGCAATTAGGACTAATCTCAGAGCTCTTCAGTAAGCAGAAGTTTAGTGGAAGTTTTTTAGGAAGAATAAGGTTTTGTCTGTCTCATCTAAGGGAACCAATACTCATTTACGGAACACATGCCAGCTCCTGTTTACCATGGTGGAAAGAGAAAATTAAGTTCCCACCAAACAGCAAGGTTTTCAGGTATTACCTTCCTCCCTTCTGCTTTTTTATACTTCTTAAATTAAGAAAATGAAATCTCACTCTGGTATATTTATAAAAGTCTCATTTGAGACAAAGAGACACCCCATAAAATAAAAGCTTATCTGCAATGACAGGTTTTGTAGCATACTGCCAGCATGCTAACACTTCACTTGAAGCACATACTTCACTGTAACTTCTCACACAATAATTTTCAGCAGCCTTTCTCCTTGGAAGCAAGCCGTGAGCCCAAGGATTTGTCCTCACTTCAGGTACAGCCTATGTCTGGTTGCTGACCTTCTTCCTTACCTTTCCTATTTGTGTAATGACACAAATACCAGTTTACTGCGCAGCTGTTCTGCACTGACACTGGTGTTTCTTAAAGTGTAAATTACAATGCAAATGGAGAATAACGATGCTCCACCTACAGAGTAATCCCAATACTACCAGGAAGTCATGCGGCTCCTGGCACTTCGCAGGATTGCTGCCTGACCTATACACAGCAAGACGGAAATACTCCAAAAGAATCGTAAGTCCTGTGTATGTGCAACAACATGCCTGGAAATCCTGAACTTACCATGAGTATGCAACAGACTGGTTTTCAACATACTGTACCGCAGCCTTCCCCCAAGAAGGGAACAAATGGACCTCCCTAAGAAATCCTGCTTCTCCACCCAAATATCAGGGCACCAGCACAAATTAGGAAGACAGTATAAAAAAATTACAGCACTTACAGTGAACTTGATTTAAGAAAAATAAAAAACAAACAAATGAGATTAATGAGGAAAAAAACATAACCAAAGCCTGAAGTCCTGAATAAGCAGGAACACTTCTGAAGCAAGAACATCCTTTAAGCACTGCTACCTAACTTTGTAGCACTAGTGCACATACAGGCACTGTGTCTAGTAGCTATAGAAATAACTTGCTAGATGAATTATTAGTGTAGCCTAAGTTTCCATTTGTTATTATAAGCCTCTCTAAAGAGTTAACCAATATATTTAACAACATCTTTTGAAGTGCAGTTTTAAGAGGACTGCTCACTCTTACAACAAACCCGACATGTAACTGTTTTAGCACTTAACAGAAGAACACTTAATTAAGTCACCAGCCTGAACAAGTTCAAACATATTTTCTTGGACATGAGATGTAAATGTGGTGGGGACCAAAGCACTCATGGAGAGCATACACATCAAAATAATTACATATTAAACTAACGAATTTATCACCTGTCAGTATAGAGAGACTGTTCCTAGGAGTGTTGACTCTCAATAATGAGAACACATTTGCAAAGCTGGGTAATTGCTGTCTAGTCTACATTTTCAGTTTATAGCAATGACAATACCATTTTCTACTTCCCACCAGAAGGATTTTAAATCCAAAATACTTTTATCTCCATAAAGTTACTGAAGACACTGCTGTTTAGAGGTGGCTGCAAATTCTTTTCCCCCTCAGGAGAGTGGGGAGGTAGAGAAGCTGATCTTTTCTCATCCTCTTTCACAAGAAAAGACAATAAACCAGACAGAATTTAAGAGATTCTGCCTATCATGCCAGTAGAACAACTGAACAAGACTGGTAGCTAAAACATTTGGATGTAATGGTTAGCTAGAATTAAAAGCGTTTTCCAAAGAAGAGAACAGTTGATAGAGGAACAGAGACAGCTTTGCTATTGTTCCTTGTATGGCAGAATCATAATAGAAAAAATTTTGCCTGGTTCATTAAAGTTTTTTATACTTTCTTAAATAAACAAAGCAATGCAGTGCTCCTTCAAATTTTAAGGACCTTCTCTTTTTAACTGATACAAAAGATTTCCAGTTAAAACTTTTTCCCCCCTGATTTTATTCCTTCTGACTGGAGCTTACCCCTAGCTTTAAACTTGGGCAGTCTCTTAGACTACTCCCTCCTAGCACAACAGAGCTATATGCCCCATGTTACTACCGCACCTGAACAGATCAAAACCTGACTGACAAACCCCTGTAACACTTCTGTGACACAGAGAGCTGCTGCTGCTCTGCAGTTTCAGTATGAGAACGGAGGGACAGAGAAGCAGCTTGTCCCAGGCCACACAGGAAGCTTTTGGCAACACAGTGAGCTGAACCTGTTTCCCAAGTCCCAGAGCAGCAACCTCACCATTGAACCACCTTTCTTCTACATAAAATACCTGAAACTATTCAGATTTTCAAGGCAAAGGCATATGTTCAAACCTGAAAACTGTTTAAACTGTTGAATGCCACAAATGTCTACCAGACCTGCAACTCCCTACTCGCGCAGATAACATCTGTTAAAAGTAAGTGGCTCATATAGTTCTGCACCAGAAAGCTTAATAAGTTCCTTCTCCAAGATTAAAGAAACACCTACACATTCTAGATGCTTCTGCAAGTCCCTGGAGGGAGAAAATGCTGCTTAGTGCTGAGACAATGAACCAAGCTTCCTTCCTCAACAGTAACAAAACCCTGCTGCTTTACCTAGCACTAACAGGAAAGTGTTATTTATAAAATTGAGCCATATACGAAAATGGCAAAAATGTTTCTCAAAGTTAGTCTACAGCATGTATCAAGATGACCTTAGACTTTCACGTTTTCAAAGTCCTAATTTCAGAGATCGGTGTAAGAGTAGAAAAAATTTTGAAACAGCTCAGCCATATCTCCCATTCCAATTCATTGCAGTCGTTCTGTGCATTGATGCGTAACTTCAAAACCTGAACTTGAACCACACTTGTTACTCTGACCTCCTCAGCAGTCAATTTTTTTAAAGCAGCTACATTGTTTCTATACATCAGACAAGCTCACTAGAATTCTGGTATTTATGTTTCTTATATAATTTTATAAAGCATCAAAAGCAATGCTTCTAGCCATGTCTTGTTGCATTTAGGCTCAAAACCAAAAGAATACACATACTGACTGTTATATTTCTTGTATCATTTGATGCCTGGTGACATCTACAGCACTTGCTCCACTTTGTAAAAATGTTTTATGCTAAAGCCAGTTACCTAAATTCACATATTTTGGCACTGAAGTTTCATGCAACTATACAACTACACAAAGGTTTATTTGGGCCCAAACCCCAGTAAGTATTTTCTAAGAATGTTTCTATTGTTCATAACTATCAAGGAAAAAAAAAAATCTTGCAAGAAAGATACATGCCCTTGTATCACAAGCCATTGTTTAGACAAACATTGACATACAGCTGGATACAAGAAAGTGCACACCATGGCGTGCAAGGAAGCTTCGCACTTATAACATGCACTCACTTCCCAACGCTGCTGGTTTGCTGCATTTTGAAGGAATTACATTTACTATGATAACTGTCAGCTTAAATAACCAGGAACATTTAGTAATAAAGACATCGATGGAATTCTAAATCTACTAAAATAGATTAAGAATTTTGCAGGCCTTGCAGTTTGGGCTATGTCCAACACTACACTGGAGACTGTGTTACAAGTAGAGATCTGTTCACATTTCAGTAATGTCCTCAAGTTCTTTCTAATCTGTTACAGTCAATAAAAACTGACTTTTGCACTTCCTCTCTTCTACGCTAACTCTCTGACATACAGTAAGCCTTTATTATTTCTGCTGATATAGCTCCCTTGTCTTCTGAAATAGGCCACAGCTACCTGGAAAAACCAAGGCCTTTTCCTGCATTCAGGTCTTTTCCTCATATACACGCCTTCCTTGCTCCCCATGCGTGTCTGTCTTCTGTCATTCAGTTACTACTCCTGAGGAAGAATAAATACAGTGGGAGAGGAGAAGGAGGAGGAAAAGCATTAAGATGCTTCCTATTTTATTTATTCATACACTGGTTCTTCTTTGTCTATTCTTTAATTTATATGAAAGCATCTGCTCCTCTGAAACATTTAAACACTGCAATACACCTGACAGTGACCTACTATGCATCTTTTTCTTTATTTCTACCCTTGAAATGCATAGCGATACAATGGAATATAAGGCCAACTGTAGTTACAAAACACAGAAACAGCTCAAGAAAACAGATCTTTACAATTTACCAACTCAAAATTAAATTTCTACACTAGAAAAATAATAATGTTTAATAACTGCAAAAATAACATGAGAGTCACACAACGTTTTACTTTTTATGCAAAGCTGTCTCCAGCAGTCCAGTATTCAGTGATATTTAGGATACACAAAACTCTCATGTATTATCTCTTGAAATATCACTTTCTGCAGCATCAGTGCTTATCTATCCCCAAATTAAAAACCTCTCCTCCAAATATCAACCGTGCTAAGAATCTCTCTCTACCATGAGAGATTTCAGCCCACTTTTAACACTTACTCATGTGACAAACAGGAAAACAGTACTTCTACACTTCTCAGCCTTCCATACCTGACAGCTTCATGTATTGTTACTTGTGTGACTCTTTCAAGTAAAAATAACAACCAGAAGTAAGAGATAGATCTTCTCAAGGACTACTGAATTTGCTTTAAAGTTGCACCTGTAATTTAGTTGTGAAATAAACTGACACAAGACATCATTACACTTCGTAACTACTTTCAATTCAAATGCATTTTTAAAAACCCCATCCTTAAAAGTGCAGTATAGTAAATTTATTAAGACAGAGCATACAGCAACCAGCCAAATTGCCACGCACAGCTCCATCTCAGTAAAGATGGTGTTTGTGCTGCATCATAATGACCACAGCCCAAGTATAAAAAGGAAGTGGACAAATGAAAGGAAAGAAACCCAACACAACACCCTGCTGGATTCAACAGTGAGAAGCTATTCCTGGCACCTCATAGGCCCAAGCTGTATGATCAAATATGGCTCTGTCTTCCAGCATCATGTATGGGATTGGGTAATGGGAAGAGAACAGAAAATGCATCTTTACAGACATTATTGCCTCTTTTAGTAAAGTAAGCAATTTGTCAGAAGGCAACAAAAAAAGCTGATGCCGTTCAGCTTACCATCCGCAGCAATGTCTAACAGTCTCTTTAAAAGTACTATGCATTCGTAAGAAGGTGAAGCACAGAGAGATCTAGTTCTTAAGAATCTAAAAAATATTACTCTCCCTCTCAGCTTTACCCAGACAAGCAACACCATTCTGTTCACACCTAATTCATAATGCTCAGACTAACAAATTAATAACTGAACTGTTTCCCCACTTGCAGATAAACTGTTCTGTTTGCTTGTTGTTAACTAACATGGCGCATCAACCAGTGAAAATTAGACATAAAATTGTTAAGAAACAGGTCTCAAAACAGGAGCTTTTTCCCAAAGGAGAAGTTGTTGACCTCTTGATGTTACTTTGCAAACATTTTATGCTATAATATAACGCCTTTTATGAAGGTTATGCACTAGTTACACCTAGGGGAACTACACAATACATACAGTATTGAAGTCTGTGTTAAGTTAGTAGCATGTCAAATGCTTATCTGGAATCTCACATGTGCTAAAAACTGCAAATATGACAATATTAGTTACAGTTTAACATTCATTTGTAGTCAAGTTATCCATTTAAAGACACTTTGCTTCAGTAAATAACCAGCCCAGGTTACAACTAAGTTAGAACGCAACTCAGAGGTGCGGGCTTGCATTGCTAGCACAGGCAACAGCCTTCCAGAACAGCCCTCTTCAGAACTAGCGCCTTCGAAAGCTAAAAGCAAACTAGCCACTAAATGTTAGCTGTCCCGTTTGCACTCGGCTCCCCTCGAAGCTGCAGCTTGAGACTTCAATACCAAACGCGAGCACAACCAGGGCAGGCCCAGCCTGGCAGCCCACACCCTCCCAGGCACCATCACTGCAGGGCTCTGCCCAGATAAGATCGCTCCTTCCCATCATGCTCAAAGACCGAAGTTGAGAAGAAGAGAGAGGAGAAGACAAAAAAAAAAAAAAAAAAAAATATTACGGGTAATGAGATCATCTTCTTACCTCTGGGGATGTGACAGAGCCTTGACGGCTTTACCAGGGCAATTATGCCGCGGCCTCCTATACCCTGCCCCCGAGGTGAGACACGGGGAGAGCCCCCACGCCGAGGCGGCGGCTTCGAGGGAAAAGGAGAAGGAAGAAAAAGGAGAGGGAGGAGGGAAGGGACGGGCACGAAGCGGTTACGATCGAGCAGCTACACAAAGGCAGAGGCGTCGAGGCCACAGGACAGTGCCCTGCCCGGCCAAATACCGGGCAAGCACGGAAGGNCTCCTCCTCCTGCCGTCCTCCTCTCCCGGCCCGGCCCGGTCTCTTCCCGCCCCCTTCTCCCTCCGAAGAAACTTCACCGCCTCCCGCCGCCACCGACCGCGGCGACACCGCCGAGGCCCCCGCCCCGCCCCGCCGTGCGCATGCGCCGCGGCACCACCTCCCGGGCGGCCCCCGCGCCGCGGGGCATTCTGGGATTTGTAGTTCAGCGCTGTGTGGGCGCGCAATGGGTGTCGGGAGTTGTAGTTCCGCGGCGGCGGGGCCTGGTGCCGCTGAGGCGGCGCCGGGGGTTAAGGAAGCTGTCAGCCGTTACGCGAACGGCTTACGCGGCATGTTTTCCGCAGCTTCGTTTTTTGAACGTGCAATTATTTTGATTTTAATGTTAAATGTAAGGGAGAGGGACCCGCAGAAAAGGAATTGACAGTTTGGACGTGTGGGGGCTCTCCCCCCGCACCCTCACGGAGGGCTTGTCGCCTCAGGTGCCCTCTGGAGCCGTCAGTCGCTAGCGGCGAACGGCATTTCCAGCAATGATATTTAACCGATTTTAATGGGAATTATCTTCTAGGCATATACTATATTTATACTAAAATGCTTTGTGTTTTCTGAAATAGTAACAGAGATTTTTTTTTTCCCCTGGCATAAATCAGTGATCGCTCTAAAAACAGAAATCATCTGAACTCAGCCATTGCACGTAAATGCATCTTTGTTTCAAGCTGGCGTGTAACAACCGTACTTCACAGAAGCTGTAATCAGCGCACGACAAGAAAGGCTGAAGTCAGCCGCAAACAATGCTGTACCATTCCCATGGCAACTTTTTCCTACAGACCCCGGCTGGGTCACACACTCTGCAGCTGCACGAGCCAGAAGCTTTTCAGTCTGGGCTCCATTCACAATTATTTGGACTTTTTTTTTTTTTTGGATGATTTTCACTTCACAGTGTTTTGCTGGAGTTAACGTAAGACAATTGTTTTGCTGGAGTTAACGTAAGACAATTAACAGTCGCCAGCACCACCTCCCTCCCCTGCTTCGGTCCCGATTTGACATTTCTCGTGCTGACGCCGTGGCAGCTCGTTAAAGGACTGCAGGACGTGGCCTGCCGTTGCACGGCGCGTGGAGGAGCCCTTTGAAGAAGCGATATGCCCTTTTTGCAATCAAAAATCCGTGCGATCAAAAGCCGTTCCGTAACACGCATGCAGAAGGGGGCAGAATGAAAACTGAGGCAGTCTGCAGGCTGATATGCCTTAACTTTCAAACATATTCTCCAGCCTCCCAAACGAGGTTTGAATAACCATGCGTTGTGATAATAGGACTCGGGAAAGGAAAAAAAGAAGATGATTACATTTAACATATTTTATTGGAATCAGGTAGCACACCTCATATTGTAGTTTACCACAGTTTCCATCATGGAAGACTACTGCAACCTTCCTTTTGAGATGGCCTAATTCTTCCCATGTTTGCAATTTAGTGAGGAGACAATCAGGTATATAAAGAACTATCTTTGCTTAAGCTGAGATACAAGTTTTTAAAACGGACATATTCTGTAAGTTGCACTGTTCACAAAAGTATATTCAGGAAATATACACGTGGGCAACCAAAAGACGAAGAGCTCAGCCATTGCCCAGTGTGAGATGGAGGAGTCAGCTGCCACCAACGCAGCCTACACAGGCAGTGTAGGCAAGCCCAACAGCATATGTCTCCACGCTAAACCATTTAGGTATCAATCTTTGATGTCCAAGACAACCTTATGTGTATAGAGACATAAATATAGTCATCTCTAATGCCTCGATTTAAAGCAAAATTTGCTTTCCGTAGGAGGCTGTTCATAGTTCTAGTGTTATGATACTGTCCTGGTACGCCGACTACTTAAAGCACAGCTGAGCTCGCTGATTCCAAAGCAATTCAATATTTTCGGTATTCCTTTCTATGGAGTGTGCAAATGTAACAATTGAAAGAAACAGTGGTGACAAACAGGTAAACTTCAGATCTGAAGTGATTAGATACACGTGGATACTTTCCCATTCTTCTGCAATACAAAATAGGTGAGCAAAGATTACAAAGGACAGAATCTATTTTTTACCTACCCTGTAATGTCTAAAAATGTTCAAGAATAAAGTCTGCACTGGCTCCTGCCCTGTGCAATGCCACTGACTTCAATTTAGAAATTGGCTCGCAGCCCAGTATATTCTAGCAGAATTATGAGACAGGCACTTATTTCCTCTCCAGTTGTCTCTATTCATAGTTTCCAAAAGCTGGCAGGTATTCTCACAACAGTCTTCATGCCTGGGAAAAAATATTGGCAGGCCCCTTCTGTACCGATCCTTTACTCGTGAGCTGCTTGTGATTCTCATCACTGAAACAGGTAAGAGAGTTCAGACATCAATTCCTGCTGGGATTACAGTTACTCAAAATACAGTCTGTAATAAATAACACTTGGTGGGTGACCTGCAGCAATATGCACCTTTAAGAGCACGTGTTTATTTCACAAGGTATGGAAACTCCCAGTAGAACATAAGTGTATAACAGTAATACCAAAGCAGTAATATGAATCTCTCTATATATGTATATACAGATATAAATACGCATCTCACATATATACCCTGTATATATAAATACACATCTTGTATGTCCTGGCAGGGAAGGAGAAATATTCAACAATTCCAAAATATCCCAATACTTAACTTTTCTGATTGTATTTTCATGATTGATAATTTAAGCCAGCAGAGGAAGTTCAGCAACTTTATACATACACAGAAATAAAGCACTATGAACAAACCCTCACTTCATTGCTCTAAAGAAATTAATTCTGCCTTAGACAAAACGGTTTTGTTAAAACTAACAGTTATGCTACAGTGAAAAACAGGAAAAAGCCTGGCCTGTGAATTGCTAAGTATGGAGCAAAATGCTCTCACTATATTCTTTTTTTTATGGGTTCAATATTGCAAATTCCATCCACATGCAGTATGCCTCCTGTGCACTATTTTAAGAGGGGTGTTACTGAACTCAGTGGGACTGCTTTTCTTAGAGGCTATGATCAGGTGAGGTCGTTACTCTGCTGACACCTTCAGTGTCAGCAGCCAAGGAAAGCTTTTCCATCATTAAACTTTATCCCAGAAGATGAACCTCTGAGTTTTCTGCAATGACATGGGACTGATTAGGTCATATTTATTACCTACTTAAATTTTTTACCATAATGTAGAGATAGATAAAAGTTCTCCAAGGTTCCTGCCAGTATGACCTAGGGAAGAACCCCACTTTGTACCTCAGGGTTGCCAATTCCTGTGACTTCAAACACATGAGCAAGATGGACTCTAAGAAACAAGGTTGTCTTCTTCACTGATCCCCAAGCTATCACTAGCTAATGGGTAGTGAAGGAAAAATGTCCCCTGGATCGTTGCAGGCAATTAGCTAAAGCACTGAAGAATGAGGTTTCCCTACAATCATTGCCCTACAGCAAAACTGTGTGTGTGATGGGCACTTTGAGGGCAACGCAGAGAAGCCTCATCCCTCGGTGCCTCCCAAGGGGAGGAAAGGAGCAGAAGCATTAAAATCCCTGCATGTGTAAGCAGACAGTTTAATTCAGAAGCTGCTTTAAATCATATTTACAATATGCATTTTAAAGCCTCTAAGTGAGAGCCAAAACTTCATCTCTTCTGATGAAATTATGTTGACAGAGCCTGGAAATTTAATCTCATATGGAGGCTGAATTCATTCAGCTTCAGCTGCCAGTCATTAATTTGATACCGAGGCAGAAAAGCACCCTGATGTAACTGCTGGGTATAAGTGCTGATACACAGTGATGAAGTAATTTCTCAGCCTTTTGAGTTAAGTACTTGATTTCCCTGAAAGTCATATTTAAACACTTTGAGCTCATTAGCACTAGTTTAATATTCTTATGTTGCAGTTGTTTTCCTCATTCCTATGTGCCTAGTATTATACTAAAATATATTATATGATGATTTGTCAATTTCTATCAAATTTCTAATTTTCTTCCATCATTTTTAGATAATAAAGTTTATTACTGAAAAACTAAAAGCTCTTCTTTCCTCCTTATTCTATTTTAGCCCAGAGCTCTTGCACTTAAAAAAAAAAAAAGTGAATGATCTTTAAAATATAGTGTCTTTGAAACAAAAAGTTTAAAAAATTTTTTTTGTGTTTTTTTTTTTTTTCAGTTAAGGACTATCTCTTTCATTCCAAAGCTTAAAAGACGAGAGCTTAATCATCTTCAGAAAAGGGCGTATTCTGCACTGAAATATATGCAAACTGCCCAGAGGGCTTTCAGCTTGCATGGTTGTTGCAGTCACTTAGTCAGCTCAGGACGGTGCTTTACTTCTTACTGTCATTGGGCTCAGCAGCAGCGTACCCTAGAGAAAGCCAGCACACAATGCTGTAATGGTCTTGGGATGATGATAGAAGGTCAAGATGCGTGAGTTGGCTTTCTCGCAGTGTCACAGATGTGACGCTGGGCTGCTCGCAGCCTCCCTGTGCCTTGCCGTCAGCAGATAATCCTTCACCAGATGCTGGTTAGTGATATACACCTTCTCTTGCGAAGGCTTTGAGGTCTACATATGAAGGTATACAAAGGTGTAAACATGACTTAGTACTAGAAAAAGTGTTACTATATCGGAGCACACAGAACGTGAGATGGAGGTAATGAGATACACTATTTTATTTAATTAATTTTTCACTATGCACTATATTCCATTGATTATTTACATTTGTATTAGGTAGTATAGTGCAGAGCAAACCAGATGGTTGAAGCTGCTGCCATTTGTACTTTTGCCTGGAACCGTAACACTGTACCTCGCCGTAACAACTCAGAGCCTCGGAGTGACAGTCTAAGTTGCAGTCCACAATGGGTGGAAGTAAGAAAGCTTTCGTTCAGTTATAACAAGATCCCAAAGTATGTTGCAATGCCCTGCCCCTGGCATACCCTTCTGCCTTAGCTGTGGCTAATATTTCCAGTTCTGGGGAATCCCTCAGTGATGGCATTCTGGGTTTCTCCATGAGGCTGTGCCAAGTGGCAAGAGTCCCACTGCTGGTGACACCAGCCCTCCGCCCCTCTCGTCAGTACCCACTGATGGATGTGCTCCTCCAGCATGGAGCAGCCCACACTGGGATGCCCACATAAGTGGCAGAGCCTTAGCCCAAGGTTTTTAATGGGAAGAACAGCTCTGCAGGTGGAGAGCCAAGCAGCAGCATCTAAAAATGTCCTGTTTAACATTAGAGGAGTAACTACAGGGGCCCCTGATACAAGGTCAAAAGTGCTTCAGCCCCGTGACACAGACCACAGCACCAGCACAAACTCATTTGATGATTTCAAATGGAGGTCAACATTTTTCCCAGCTTACTTTTTGCCCCAGCAGGCACCATGCCACATCAGGTATGACCTGGCACCCTGCAGCTGGCACAGAGGCAGCGTTAAAGCCGAAAGCTGGTGTGAACTCCAGAGCACACACCGTGGCTCATTCTGCTGCAATGTGGCTCTGTGCCCACTCAGCCTAATCCTGACCCAGTCTGTGCCGGTGGGGGACGTGGAGCTCAGCCTGAAGACCATCTCTCCATCAGGGCTCGGTCCTGCTCTGGGAGCCACCCTCTGACACCCTGAGGCTGGACCAGGCATGTGGGTCATGTCTGCACCCACCCAAATAAACCTTAGCCCTGCTCAGGAACCAGTGAGTGTCAAAAAAAGGCTGGTCTGGCTTCTTGCGCCGGGGCAGGTCAAGGCACTGCAGGAGCCGTTCTCCTTCCAGAGCAAAATTCAGCGTTGCCTTCAGCGCAGAGGAAACAGCCCTTGCTGGCCCGGGACTGATGGGCCAGTTGCATAAGCCTTAAGGATGTATGCTCAAAATGTGTTTTACTTCGTAAAAGCAAAGAGCTGTCTTGCTTTCTGTATAGGCAGGGAACAATCTGCAGGGCTGGCAAGCAACTGATATCGGTGGCCATTAAAAAATGCACAAGAATTGAAGTGTATGGGGACCCTGGTTAACAACTAACGTTGTAACTTTTGAGCTCATAAAATAAAATGCAAGAAGCAATTATTACAGGTTTATTAAAATATAAGGATATCTCTATACAATCCACCTTATTACATTCTATAACTTCAAATACAGAACAAAAATTACAACTCTGTCCTTACATTTAAAAAGGAAAATAGAAACATTGGTTACCATTTCAGAATATCTAGAAGGAACGCAAAAACCTTTGAATGTTCAGCTTTAGAAAATGTGTGACATTCTGGGGTTCTGGTGACATTCCCAAATTCCCGCTTTTTAGCCCATTGGTGTCCCCTTCCCAGGTTGTTCCTTGAGTGCTGTTTTACATCTTCAGAAAAAAATGTTTTGTAATGTCTTAGGGTGGTTTCTGAGCACAAGAAGTGATCTCACTTCAGCCCCAATCACTCCTGTGACTTACTTGGGTGAAATGCCCATCATCTTTCTAGGACAATCCCCATTTTTCCTACCTCATTCCTCTGAGGAGCTCCCAGTATCTCCCAACATGATTTGCTTTTTATACCTCCCTTTGTGTCACCGTGCAAACTCTGCTGCCTTCAGTAATGTCGCTTTTCATTTACATTGGAGGAAAGATTAAAATTGACCATGGGGATTAAACGAGCTGGAAATTTGGTCCTGAACTCAACCAAAATTCAGTGTTTGTGACTTCCAACTGCTCTAATTTTTAATATAGAAAGCCAAAGTCTTTGCACATTGTGCATATTACGCAATGGGTTACTGATGTAAACTGATTGTGAATATTTTGTCATCAAAAGCTGCCCAACTCAGGACTTACTAACTTTAAATACTTGCATTTTTATTCCATTCTATCTAGGATTTATGCTTTTATTGAAGTCAGTGCAAGAATAAGGCTTTTTAAATGTGCTCTTGTGGTAACAGATGCAGTTATGACATTGTCTATAAAATCACCCGTTGCCAACAGTACCTATCCAGAAGCCACCCTGAACTGATAACTGCCGGTGGGGGAGACAGCCAGAGCCAGAGCCAGCTCCCAAAGATGCTTCAGAAGATAACGTTTTTTCTCTGGACCCTTTTTTCCAAGTCCTGTTGCCATCAATGCGTACACCCAGGGCTGAGCATGGATGAAATTGAACTGCTGCTGAAAATCATCTGCCTGACGATGCAGCCAGCACTGCTCCAGATATTGCTCTAGCTCGTCGGGCTTTTCAGCATTTCCTTTCTCTCCACAGATTTTCCACTCTTGCTGAAACCAGCTCCACAGGTTGTGGCAATAGCTGCAAGGGGTTGTGTAAACAGCAGCATTGCCAGGTCATCTGCGCCTCTGCTCAGCCGGTGACAACGCTGGCGTCTCTGCTCCCTGCAATCTGTCATCCTCAAGTAGACAGATGTTGACAGCTGTTCTTATGCCGAACGCTACCTTTGCCGTCAAGCTACCGCGCTCATCCAGCCATAATTTATCTAAGTTGGCCAGGTGGCTTTATATTTCTAAGGTAGAGAGCCTATTTCTGTGGATTGGATTTTTTTTCCCCTGGTATCTGGAAAGGCAACATTTCCAGAAGGTGTATTGGGCTGCTCCATGACAGCTTAGGATTTTTTATTATTGTTCTGTAGACAGCTGGGCTATGAAACGCGTCAATCTTTTCTTCACGACTGAGTGCGATTCTGATATTAATGGGGGAAAGATGACCGGTTCTGTCAGTCCTGTTTTGTCTTGGGGAAATGAAAAGAGAAATGACTTATTCTTTGGATCGTTTGGTAGGCTCGTCACACCTTAGAAACATTTAAAAGCAACTGTAATGGCATGGGCCATGTGTCTGACTGGGAATGACCTCGGTACTGTGAAAATACCTCTGCAGGTGTTAAATAATGCCATATGAACCACTAACACAAGGATGAATTAAGGTTAGAAAGGAGTAAGGTAGAGCTGATGTAGAGGAAAAAAGATAAAATACATATTCAATGGCAATTAAGATGCATATCCTTCTTTCCACAGAGATTAATTGAGTTACAGTTTTGTTAAAAGCATCTTTCAGTTTTGTTAAAAGCAATAAGAACCAAACTGAAGTATCTTATGGTCCCATTTTGAATTAATTATCAGCCGACAAGAGTAATCAAAATCATTACATGAATTTGGCTCTGTCCGTTAAAAGCGTAGCAGCGTGGTTCGCGGCGGCAGGCCGTGGCCAGGGAAAAAAGGACGGGCAACATCGAGCAGCTGGCTTTTGTGGCACGTGCTGGGAGAGGGCAGAGCTGAACCCATGCTGGGGGGCAGCCCCCGAGCCACGCTGGGCCACAAACCTGCCCCTTAGGGCACAGCCCCGCAGGGTTGCCTTATGGAGCTGCAAGTAATGACACGCTTATCTACCAACCTTCAAGTCCTTAAATTGTTTTAAGAGTGTGAGGCCAGTGGATAAAAAAGTGTCCGATTCGCTACACGGCAAATGGTTCCCTTGTTTGGAGTTATACTGTCACTTATTCATTTTGTGCTTCTTTCATTTGAGAAATCAGCAACCATTGCCGCTGGAGACTGGGGAATTTCGGAGTTGCTTCTCCTGGGCAAAGGCTGGGAGCACGGGATGGAGCTGGCTCTCTGGTCTGCGGGAGCGGCGGTGCTCACAGCGATGGGCACCAGCCCGGAGCAGTGCCCGCCTGCTGGGGGAGCATCCTCCGCCTTTGAGGGCAGGGAGCCATCTAAGCGCCAACCGCCCCTGGCTCCTATGCCTTTAATTGGAGTTGTTTAAATGAAGAGACTCTTGTGAATGCTATAAAACTGCAGATTACTGAGAAACCAAGGACTAGGGGGCTGTGATAGGAAGCCAATTTAGTCCACAAAATGCAAAAGCCGCGATAAGGAAGAACAAAGGACAAAAGGAAAAAAAGGCAGAAATCATGGCTAACAATTACATGACTAACCCACTCACTCCTCTGCAGCGATTAAACATTAAACTCCCACAAGCTAAGTAAACAACAAAAAAAAATACCCTCTGAATTCCCCCAAGGCTTTGTCTTTGTAGCAAGGTCTGAACTTGAGGGACGAGCGGAGCCGCATCCTCCGCCGAGCTCCCCTCCGCTCTGGAGGTGCTGTCCGTAACGGGGGTCTCTGTAACGGGGATGTCTGTAACGGGGGTGTCTCTGGCCGGGCTGGCCTCAGCTTGGGGTGCCGAGCACGCTGTGCCTATAGCTCCCATACCATCCCTATAGATGCAGCAGGCTGCCAGAGGCTCTGTCCCTCTGCAGAGCAAAGGGCTCCACCTTATCTGCATGGGTTCTAAGGGGCAAAATAGTACCTCTTTTTTTTTTTCCTACAAAGGAATAATTTGGGTTTACCTCTCCTTAGGTGTTATAACCCCACTCGCTTGTCCTCTTTTGGCTTCATTTTATTCATCAGGCAGATCCCAGGCACATGCAGATTGCCTGTAGCCTGAAATTTGGCTTTTGCTACTTATCGTCTCCCCTGTTTGCCAGCACAACTTTAATTATTCTGACTGACTTCAAAAAGCAGAAAGAGATTTAAAGTCATCCCAGATTACAAAGCAAGGAACTGAATTTACTTTTACAGAGCGGCCTTGCCAGAACAAAGACCGCAGAAGTGGTTCTCTCATAGGTGGACTCAACCGCCACTTTATCAAAGAAAGGAGGGTAGCAGCTGGCTTCCCACGCAGCTCCCATCCCGGCTCCGGCTCCCGTCCTCGCAGAAACCCAGCTTCCCTCGGGAATGCAGCACGAGCACGTACAGGCATGCCGGAGCGAGCAGCACGCAAACAAATCTTCCTTTCCAGGGTCCTACGATGCGCTTGCTTAACGAAAAGCTCGGCTTTCCACCTCCGCTTTGGTCTGCCGCCTGTGTTTGTGTTGCAGGCTCTGAATGGGGTCAGCAGAAATTGCTGAGATCGTGATTCATTTTTTTTCTATGGACAGCAATGAGTCACCGCAAGGAGGGTAGGGGATGGGTTACTGGCAGGGAAGCCTCTGAGGTGGTGTTTTCCCAGAGGCACGCGTCTGGGGGCAGCTGGAGAAAGGGGATTGAAAGTCCCCAGTTGCTGACAATGAAGACTTTCTCACTGGAGCATAGAATCATAGAATGGTTTGGGTTGGAAGGGACCTTGAAGACCATCTAGTTCCAACCCCCCTGCCCTGGGCAGGGACACCTCCCACCAGCCCGGGTTGCTCCAAGCCCCGTCCAACCTGGCCTTGAACACCTCCAGGGATGGGGCAGCCACAGCTTCTCTGGGCAACCTGGGCCAGGGGCTCACCACCCTCAGAGTCAAGAATTTCTTCCTAATATCTAATCTAAATCTACTGTCTTCCACTTTGAAGCCATTACCCCTCGTCTTATCACTACATGCCCGTATAAAAAGTCCCTCTCCAGCTTTCTTGTAGGTGCCCTTCAGCTACTGGAAGGGGCTATAAGGTCTCTCTGGATTCTTCTCTTCTCCAGGCTGAACAACCCCAACTCTCTCAGCCTGTCCTCACAGCAGAGGTGCTCCGACCCTTTGAGCGTCTCCAGTACTGTCTGAGCAGTGGTGCAGCAGTCAGGTACCCAGGAAGGTCTGGGGCCATGGTGAGACCGTGAAAGAGCTACGATATAATTCCAAGTCACCACTTTTAGGCGTGTAGAGTAGGTAAACAGAGATGCCCTGGCTGCACGCTTGTTCACAAATACACTGACTTTGTTAAATCACCACAATAAATCCAGACGCACAAAAGGTCAGACGTGCGAAAAGGATTTCTTTTTGCAAAATTTTAAAATATCCCACTCCCGAAGCTCACCTCTGAACACCATCACTTGGAAGGAAAAGAGGCTTCCGAAATCAAAATTAGAAGTATGTTCTTATAAATGGTTATTTCTTCAATGCTGCTGCCAAACCCATGTGGCACTTACAGTCTATGCCTGGCTGACATGAATGGGGCTGGAGCGTAACGGGACTATTCCTCAGCAGAACTAAAGGCAATTGCAACTGTTTGAGTTATCGTGTCTAATAAGTTCAACCACATGAAAGTCTACCTTAAAATATCTATATTTTTTATATTCGCAATAAGCTGTGGGCCTGTTTGCAGCTGGGGAATATGATTCAGTGAATGAGAAGTGGCCTATTAAACTCAGCTGCTTGAACAAACCTGTGTAAAATAACAGTGGTAGATTAAGGACTTAGTTTTAAGGAGTAAAAATGTAGAGCTCTAAAGGAGTTAGAGCTGAAAAGGGGAAAAGTAAATGGAAAAGGTAAAATAGGAGAGGAAAGGAAGAGAACAGGGAGAAGTAAAAAAAGAAAGGAAAATATGGAGCAGATATAAAAACAGAGGAGATTATCAGGAAGAAAACAAAACCAAATTGAGACTGGGTTGTCCCCTTTCAGATGGTGATGGTGAAATAAAAAAAAGCTCACTGGAACCTAAAGCAGTCACTTCAGTTCAGCTCCCCTGGAGAGCCTCGTAAAACCAGCACGACATACCCAAAGATACGGAAAATGCCGAGTACCACTGCTGTGTAATCTGTTTTCTTTCATTTGATGGAGGTCATGACTTTGATATTTTCCACCAGACTGGCCCAATTTGGGTGTCGGGCTGTTTGTTTGTTTACAAATAGAGAAACGTCTCCGACATCTGTCTGCATTCTCCTAGCAGCTACCTCATGGTTCTTGCAACTTCCCATCCTTGCCCACAGACCTTTCTTGGAAGGTTAGTTTAGTTTGTGTTCGTTAAAACACCCTTTAGCTGAACTCACTGAACACAACACCAAAATGACAAAATTGCAATGGATGAAAACTCTCTTAGCCTTTATGTAATGTTTTTCTAATTTTAACAAACAGGTCGAGTGGTAGGAACCGGTAGGGATGCTGAAGAGCCATGAAGGGGTTGCATAGTTGGGTATTTCTGGAAACGTCTAGATTTCTAGAAATACAGATGAAATCATAACGAGATCAGAGTGCAGCTGTGCAGAGAAGAAGCAGCTCATTTTTCACTTCCATCGTCAGGCCAAAATTAGCCCAACACCAGTTGGAGAAGTGATGTGGTCGCTTGGCTTTACAGCAGCTAGAGCAGAAACCTGTGAAATGGCCACAAGCTGAAGCTGGGGCTGGAGGTGGGTATTAACGAGTCCCTTGAGCCCTTGGAGCAGCTCCTGGCTCATCCCCATGTGCATCCCGCGGCAGGGTCAACCTGCAGCTCACCTCCTGGGGCAGCTCTTGGGGTTACCTGGTGCCACTGCAGGAAACAAAACTAAGTTGGGAAACACACGGAAACCACGAGGTCAAAGCCTCGAGCGGAAATTTCGCGAAGAAACAAGTTGTTCTCTGCGCAGCCAAGTAATAACCTTACGGATTTGTGTCTGACCCTTATCCCCATGCTGCGAGGCTCTGAGCTCCTTCCCATGTCCTCCTGGCCGTCCCCTGGGGTGGGCCGGGGCTGTGGGCAGTTGCCCAGTGGGCAGGACCACAGCCAAGGACCATGTGTCCTCTCCGCCAGCATCTCGACACACGGCTCTCCTCCCTACCCCCAATTTTTATCATGCGTGCAGGGATGTCATTGTCTTCGGGATTTGTTAGGCTCTTGCAAATCTGATTTTAACTAGCCAGCAGGTTCTGAATTCTGACAAAGTGTATTTTAGCCTTAATTCTGCTTTAAAATTGGCTTCTGTGTAAGAACGCATGAAAAATTATGTGTGTGAGCTTGGGAGCTTACTACCTATACAATTTATCTACTAACAGGTATCCCTAAATGTTTTACATTTCCTACAATATGTCAAGGTTATAATTGCACAACTAATTGAACAGAGGATTTATTGAACCGTCTCTAGGAACAGTTTACGCTTAGATACTCAGCCAACTGTTAACTGCTAAAGCTTTTACAGAAATTATTGTCTTAAATTTCCTTTCAAAATCGTGATTTAGTGCAAGCACGCTGCCTTTTTTTTTAGCAAGCAGAAAATAGACTTTATGCTGTAGAAATGTGCGCGTGGTCTTTGGCAGACTGTTTTCCTGACCTCAGAATTACTATGAAACATGTATTTTAAATACTGAGAATACTGAGAGTAAATGTATTTACAAGAATGAAAGTCTGACCAGAATGATAAATGAATCAGGCTTAATCAGAAATAAACAGTGACCTATTCATAGCCGTTTCAAAAAGGCAAGAATTTTGCAGATGTTGTTATTCAAGTTATATAAAAAGACAGTTTATAACAAGCCGAATGTGTGTGCTAGAGTCAAGGGAAGTCTTCAAAGGCACATGTTTTTCCCATAGCTACGTGACTTTATTCCCCGGTGGCGTGGCTTCATTTTGATGCATGCTCCTTTTCATCTCTGACCATTGCCCCATCCCCTTGGTGGTGGGATTGCTGGAGAGCACAGTGAGAACTTGGCGAGACACGGGAAACTGAAGTTTAAACTTAAATCCCTTAAGACATCCCAATCCGTATTCACGGGAGGGATGTCCAGTGCCAAGAAAAACCTGCCCCGGTAACCTGCGCGATGGCCGGCACGGGGGCGATTGCTGCAACCCCTGGATTTTAGGCAAGGTCAAACATTATTCTGACGTATCCATCAGTGCCCCCACAGGTGCCCCCTCCCTGTGTGTGGGAAATGCTTGCTCAGAAGGCAGCTCCGGCTCCCACGGGCAAGGCTTCGCCTGTCTGGAAATGCAATTTTGAGAGCCCTCTGTCTGGAGCCCAGCAGGAGTAAAGAGCTCATCTAGAGCTGGAGCACGTTTTTCTCCCATCTCAAGTGATGGGAGAGTCGGGGAAAAGGCTGCAATTCAACCAGCAGTGGAGCTGCGGTAGAGCCAAGACGGGCTTTTAAAGTGCTCATGGGTTGACACTGATTTTCATTTGAAAACCCTGATTATAGAGTGTCTACACTGAAGACCAGAACACCAGAACCCCCTCGCTGGCTTGGAGCCCAGCATGCGCTCCATTAAACTGCATTTCATTTATTCTAAATAAATAATCAGCATTCTTTACGGCACCGTAATATGTTTCACGTAGCGTCTCTGCTGTGATTACAGCAGAAGAGGAGGGGAAAGAGATTCATAGCCGATGTTCTGTGTGCTGAAAGGCAGAATTAATCATAACCCCGGTACAGGATGGCACTGCTGCACCAGTTCTGGCCGGAGCCTGCCTCCCTCTATATCAGTGTTGCACAATATGTCAGCTATAACACAGAAATTTTGGAATAGAGTCACCCTGGAAAGAACAATTTATACCCACGGTGTGGAACTAATGGCATTACATGAGATCCCTTGCTCTGAAACCGGCTGTATTTTGTCCCCTCTGGAGGCAGCAGGGTCCCATGGGTGGCTGCAGAAGAAGTCAGAGCTGCAGGGACCAGAGGCTGCCGAGAGCCGGGCACTAAAATTCAGTGTAGAAGTGGGGTAGGGGGAAGGGCCATAGGCTGGAGGGTCAGAGAGGGCACAGAATGGCATGTAAACTCATAAGGATTTACAAAAACAGTTGCAAAAGTGATCTAGATTAGGCTCATTCATGGCTTTTGTAAAGTTAGAGCCCACTTGGAAAATATTATTCAAAACATGTGTGGAACTGCGGGAAAGCTGAGATGCGAACACCCCCAAACTTTCTCTTCCTATAATCTGGAGCCAGATCCAAGTCCGTCATCCAAGGCCATGCCTTAATACAGAGGAAACTGCCAATTTTCAGCAAGAACCTACGGGTAACGGAAACAGGCTGTTGATCAAATTTAACCTTCAAATGAGCGTGACATGAGGAGAGGCTGCAGTTGCTTATTTTCACTCTGCGACAAATATGATTAATGCCTTAAACTGATGGCTGCTGCTTCACCAACCGCAGAAGGTGCTAGAATCAGTTCTTCAAGTGAGGTAACAGTAGGGCTGACTGACTCAGGGAGGTGAAAGAAGACGAGCATGTGTCTCATGGCTCGGAACGGATGGTGGCCATGCTTCACCACCTACATCCAAACCATATCGGAGGAATTGATCTAATTTATTAGTAATTTAAAATTTTAAGATGACTTCGGGCCAAGTGTTTGGTTTGGCGAGGTAGATGCAATCTCAGTGCTTTGAACTTTTAGCAAAAAAGACAGTTTCTTTCTAAATGAGGAAGGGGTATTTCTAGGCACTTTGTTTTCCTGCTGTGAAGCAGACAGGGTGTAATCTATACCTGAAATCTGAGTTTTGCAGACAAGGTGAAAAGAAACACGTTTGACTTCTGAGTAACTATTCAGAAGCCCTGACAGAGATGCACACAGAAGAACCACAGACGATGTCTCTTAAATAACTTTTTGTAAAAGCTTCACAAGCGATTCACAGGTCTTCACAGGAACTTGGTATTTTGCTGGGGAGCATAATCTTTTCTAATGCTGTAATTTTAATAAGCCCTTTCTTGTCTGGTGGTTAGACCACAGGTCTACAAGTCATAACACAGGGGTACCGTTCCTGCTCTTCGTTAGCCTCGTGTCTCACCTCAAGCAAGACACTTACACCGTTAAATTTCTCTGAACCTCCAGCTCTAAAACTATAAAATATTCGCCCATCTCTATTGCTCAACTGAAATAACATTTGCAGAGCACTTCAGGGTGTCAGAGGAGAGACATTATTTATTAAGGTAATTTCTGATTTCGGTTACGCCCACGCAACCTGCTTGTTCATGTGGAACAGCGTCATTTCTCTGACTTCCTTTCTGTGCAAAGGCTTGGTGTTATCTGCGTTATGAATTATGATTAAGGAAAGAAGTATGCTTCTTCTTAAAGTTTTTTTTAGATATATCTACTTAGCATGTGCTTTTCCTTTCACAGAAGTAATTTTACTTTTTTCTAAGCTGAAAAGCTTGCTTCAGTGAGCTGCGTTCCTGAGATAACCAGCTAGCATTTTCCATGAGGGCTCGAGTCCACATGCCGCCAACACTTTTCTCTGAAGTGCTAAGCATCTCCTTTTGACACCAATGTCAGTAAGAATTATGGGTACTCAAACACTCCGGAATTCAAGCTTGGGTGGAACTATTCTTGTGGAGGCTGTACATGCTCGGGCATCCCTTGTAGAAAGCACTGGCGTTGATGTACAAAGTATTTTATTTACAGAAGCTGTGCTTATCAGCCCTCTAGCTAACCGTGACCCTTGAAACGCTCTGCAGCTTCTGGAGAGCGCCAAGTTAGTCAATGGTCACGTGTAGATGTGAGGATCAATGGGCAAAGGCTGGAGAAGTAAGTCCAGCAAAAAAACACGCCGGCAGTGTGTTGAATTGGCTCTTTAAACAAACTGCTGGATGTAACGTCGGGTTTTACGTGCTGACAGGCCCTTGTGTTTGCCTACTAATGGCAAAGGCATTGTATTTCTCATCGACTGAACAGCAATAACTGGAGACAACATTTTTGTCATTGACTCAATAGGTGTTGCAACAAGCCTGATGTTTGTCTCGTACTCTGTGTCTGCCACCACATTTTAAAATTCATGGACTATGCCTTTTTTTAAATTATTTTTTATACGTCATATTGGAGTCTAAGCTCTTTTACATGCAGTAAGCATTTACTTGCCACAAATACCACATCAGTGTTTAGACATAGCAAGATTAACTGCGGTAGAGTTCATCCCTTTCCAAATGCCTTTTGCAAGAGGACTGTGTCACTCCATACTTTGGATGAGTTGACCAGTACCGGTCTGTGTGTCTGACTCTCCGAAGAGGCAATAAATAAAACTCAGGCAAAAATCTGTAATGCGTAGGGGAAAACCGACTGCTGAATATTGTTTGTGTCAGCTGGTGATTGCAATTTAGGTTGGGAGACTGTAGCCCCTGGTTACGTGCACCTTTTTTTCAGCTATAAACAGAGATAAAGTTCTCCAAGGTGTTCTCAGCAGGAGTGAAAACACTGAATCCCATGCCAAGGTTTGCACAATGCGCTTGATTTCCCTACCCGTTTTGCTGTGAGCTCAAATTCATGGGATGCTGTACGGTTTTGACCCAGGATCATGGGGTTCTGCAAAATTGCTACGTGCCAGTTAAGGAAGAGTGCTTATCTGTGCAAAGTAAAGGGATTCCCTGGTAGGGACGGCCATCCCTGCCAGCAGCACCGGGAAACACGGCGGAGAGGACCAGGCAAACACTTTCTCTGCCATCCCTAATGACTGGTGCTTGTTCCAAACCTGGACACCCCGCCGGTGCTTCCAGCGCTCGTACCGCGCCCAGACTTAGACCTGCAAATGCAAATTATTAAATGTTTGGGTAGAAAGAAAGATCGATTTAGTTCAAAGCGTTATCTCTTCGACGCTGCTTCGGTGCTCAGTTCTGAAGGCACCTTTCGAACTCCTCCTGTGCCAGCCCAGCCCTGTAAGCGCAACGTTTGTCTCGGTGAGGGTTGAGACTGAGCCTGGTAAGTACCAGCAGCTCTGGAAAGCCCCGAGCAGCAGCAGACTGGCTGCACAACCTGCGTGCTGCAAAAAAAAAAAAAACCACCCCTATTTACCACCATCACCAATATTATTAATCGGCCCACGGGTTGCTCAGACAGGAAATTGTTACTGACCACTTTAATTTTACTAAACAAATGAAACCACCCCATTACTCATTCAAATCTAATAAACCGCAGAACACAGAGGAGGAAGTGAGCACTTTAAAATGGCTTGGAGAAAAGTTCTCACTTTGTTTTGCCATTTAATTAAAGCCAGGCTCTTTACAGGAAAGGGAATAATTAAAATGCAACAACATGTGTACTGTGATAATCTTCTCCATTTCTCCATCGGCATCTCAACATGCAACTTGCTGCCGAGGGCAGAGGGACTTTTCATGCTGCTCTTTGCGTTCCCAGAGCATTACCTGCTCCTCAGGAAGAAAAGAGTTAGAAAATACATTGAGTACCAGGATGGATCTCTTCTGGGTGATACGGGGCTTCGTTAGAAAAGGCCGAGGAAACAAATTTCCTCACACTTCATGTCTGCAGATGCTCAAAAAGTGACTTCCTGATGCAAAACACCTGACAACCAGCTGTCTAATCGATGCCTTGGCATTTTCTGCTCATCAAATGTTTAAAATATCAACAAAATATCATTGCAGTTTTAATATTTGCAGTTCTAGCACTAGTTCAATACGTGATATGATTTGTATGCATATGTAAATATTGTCTTTGCAGTCGGAAGGCAGAAAAAGCATGAATGTACTTGTACCGCAGAGAGCGATTGCTGTAATTGCTTGCTTTTCTTCTCAACATCAAATTACTACTTTAAGTGAAGGTAATTTCACAAACGGGCAGAAACACCATTTTCGCTATGAGAATTCGTGCTCCAGCGTAAAATCTGTGTGATGAAGCTTCATGTATAACTGCTTCTACCTCAAAGAAGAGCTCACAAATGGGAATTATGCCTTTGTGGTGATTTGGCTCCTAAAAGACGATCAAAGAAGAAAAACGCTGGTACCAGAGAATCTCAATAATAAGGGCAAATATCACAAAGACACTAACACGTAACACGTTTTTGTAGTGCTGCAAAGGCCATGAAGGCATTTTCAAGTATATACGAGTTTCTTCCTGTCCGTACACCACGTGCTCTTTGGGACTGTTGGCGTTTGGCTCCTTCACGCTCAGGGGGACGGACAGTGTTTGCTGGAAGGTCCTTGCCAACTTGGAGCTGGTGTCTCACCTGGTTTGCTGTAGACACCCGATCTACTGCAGCCTTAATCCAACGCATATGGGAGGAAAGTTAACAGGAAGATGTATTAATTGAATTGTGTACTAAAGCAGCCCACAGACTTAGCAAAATCCCCTTTTAGTCACCACCGGAATGAACCGGTGCCTGATAAGATAAATCATTTATGTTACCATGCATCAGTCCCGTGCACGGGCCGTGTCATCCGCACGGCGCTGGCGTGGAGCCGGCCCCTCTTCCCTTCCCCATCACAGATGCTCTGCAAAATGGGACGCAATCCGCTCTACTTCCCATTCTTCAAAATATTCTCCCTACCAGTTTAGCTAGTCTTACTTAATTTGTTTTGCTATTTGGAAGGAGTTACAGATTTGACATCCTAGAAAACAGCTGTAATTTTTACAGGAAAAAAGTATGTGATTCATAATTTTCCAGAAATATTCACATTACACATGTAGCATATTGGCACCTTCTGAAAAACACGCTAAAGCTTGAAACTTGTACCATATTGATTCTGTTTCTCTGCTTTAGGTACCTGTTCAAACACCACATCAAATCCCACAGCTCGCAAGGGAAAATCTCCGTGGTCTCTCGAGCCACCACCATTCCCTGAAAAGGGAATTCCAGCTGGAAGGAAAGTGGCTGCACCTTATGAAGTAATTCAAAATGGTGCCCTTTTTAATGGCATTTTCCAGCAGGACAGGGGACTGTGGAACATCAAAGGAGATGGAGTCTCAGGAGTTGTAGGAAAGACCTTTTTGCTAAGCCAGCACATGCAAAAGAAATTCATACTGCAATTTTGGTTCAGTGGTTAATTTCAGTAATCACTTTCTGCCTTTTTTTTTATGTTTCCTTTTTGAAAAGCAGCATCCTCAGCTGACCTCATCGGGAGCCACGGGGTAAAATGCTGTGATGAAACCAGACTGTCATGACAAAGATCCTGAGGGAGGTCGGCAAGAAAGGCAATGGAAAGGTGTCATGGCCATGATGACCCTCAGCTGCATCTTCCTTCTTACCATTTTGAGAGGTGAACTTGCACATGTTGTACAGAGTGGAAAAAACCTCATAGATACTTGAAAAGATATTAATAATTAAATGCATTGAGCGTTTCATAAGATGCCAGTGAACACACTCAGTCTCAGAAGGACTAGCTGGATGTTTTGAATAATGCACTCTTCAGAAACCTCCAGAAAGTCAAAAAATTATTTATGAAGTGCATGTAAGGATAACAGTAGTCTATCCACTAAGCTAAAAATGTCTGTCTTTCTGTCCTCATCTACTTTTCAGCATCATTTGCAGGGCACCCGATACCCCAAGGTGTACCACCAAAGCTATTTGGTACATGCAACAGGGAAGTAAAAGCTTTGCAGTTCAGAGGTTGTTTCTGACACCCTTCTTCTGGCCCAAACCTGACCAGGACTTCAAGGCACTTTGTAAGAATGTGATACAAAAAGCAGTACCCTGAGTTTCAAGGAATAACCTCCACTGTTTTCTATTTCCGTTCCATAAAGGATTTTTCCATCTCACAGAATCACAGAATGGTCAGGGTTGGAAGGGACCTCTGGAGATCATCTACTCCAACCCCCTTCCAGAGCAGGGGCACCTCCAGCAGTGGCACAGGACGGCGTCCAGGCGGGTTTGGAATGGCTCCAGAGTGGGAGACTCCCCCACCTCTCTGGGCAGCCTGTGCCAGTGCTCTGCCACCCTCAAAGTAAAGAAGTTCCTCCTCATGTTTAGATGGAACTTCCTATGTTCAAATTTGTGCCCGTTCCCTCTTGTCCTGTCACTGGGCAGCACTGAAAAAAGACTGTTCCCATCCCCCTGGCACCCTCCCTTTAAGGATTTATAAGCATTGGTAAGATGCCCCCTCAGTCTTCTCTTCTCCAGACTAAAAAGCCCCAAGTCCCTCAGCCTTTCCTCATAAGAAAGATGCTCCAATCCCCTCATCACCTCCGTAGCCCTTTGCTGGACCCTCTCCAGCAGTTCCCTGGGTGCGCGGTGATGCTTGGCCAGGGCCCCCCCAGCCGAGGCACTGGGAAGGAGTCGATCTCCCACATCCTCTCCCTCTGCACGAGTGCCACGGGGAGAGTTTGGCTTCAGCAGCCGCCTCTCCAGCCCCATGCCACGCTGACGCCCCGGGTTCCTATGCACGGCGTTATTATGCCAGTGGTATTTCCTGCTCTGAAACACTACATTCCGATGGCTTCCTCTGAAAGAATAACTTTGGCGTAAGTAAATAGAAGCCTCCAAAGGGAGATTCCGCTGCGTTGCTGTTTAACCTGGCTTGCCGCGGCTCTGGAAGTCCCCGAGGACTCAGTGCCACCGATGCAGTTTCTCGCCGGTTTTCCCTACGGATCCCCACCCTGCTGTGCTTCCAGCCAAGGGGAACCGGGGGAGCCCCGGCCAGGGCTAGTTTCCCCCCTGTACACACTTTTTTGCCCCCCCCCCGGGGGTGCAGGGGGCTTTAGGAGTCCAAGTTCCCTGCGAGGGCTCCCCAGCAGTGCAGGTAGTAGGCTCACCAGCAAAAAAACCTCATTAAACAAGTGCTGAGGGTCCTCTTCCTCTCCCATCACCTCCCCAGCAGTTATAAGAAGTGATGGTATAGCCTTGTTAAACAAAAAAAACCCAAAACCACCAAGCCCCCAACTTTCAGAGCATTTGTAGAATCCTTTCCAGTGTACCTCATCTTTTGTGTTTGCTTAAATACCTGTTTAAACAGTTTGTGTTTGCTCAAGCAACTAGATTTATATCCTGGATCAGTAAATAAACCTGTAACTGTATGCCTTCCTACGGCTACTTCTACCCTGATTACTGCAATATAAAACGAAATGAGTAGGAAAAATTTTCATGTATACAAAGAGAGAGCTATAACATCTCAGCTGACACCTTTAATGAAAAAGATCAGACGTTTTATATCTGGTTTGCTGTGTGCAAACAGACACACACCCAGTTGTGGCTGCTCAGCGCCGGGATTTAGGTTCAGAGGCGTTTCTCTAAGCAAAATGATGTCCAAGCAAAAATGTTAGGGTAGATGATAAAATATGAATCCAGAAAGTCTGTGGGTTAGGTTTTACTGAGCTTTGGCTGGAGTTGCTGGATTGAGGAGCTCTGTCTCCTCTGGCTCAGACGTTACACAGCAGAGCTCGTAATTTTTTATCTCTTCTGGAATGTAGTTTTGCAATAACTACCAATTCTAACTACTAGGTGTGAAGGATTCTTTTCTTTTCAGTAAACTTTTACATTGTCCTCCTGTGTTCAGCGTAGGTAAGAGTTTGGAAGGAAGGTGCCCCCCTGCCCAGGTGGGAGGTACCGATAGGAGCTGGGCTGCACACAGACCTGGTACTGGCACTCCAAATCTTTCCATCTGAAAACAGGAGCCGGTAAGGTTTAAATCACAAACACGCGATAAACCGGACTTGAAATGAGTCCATGTAAACGACGGGATTGAAAAACAGCTATGTATCTCTGTCCTATTTCCCTTTCCAGGAAGGAACATCTCTTGGGTAATCTAAAAACAAAACAAAGTAGCAGAAAACTTTACTTAACCTCAAGCTAATTTCCTATCCGGACTAAATTTAGCTGTTTAGATTTTTTTGTGTGTGTATGTGCCTCCCAACGCACTGACTTTCAGAGGTTTGTTTGCCATTTGCCTAAAGCGACCGCTGGAGCGCTCTGGTTAAAACTGGCTGATTTAATTTCACATCTTACCATTAATTTTTAACGTGAAATGTCACTTGGCGTGGGGAGGCGGCAGTGCTGGAGCGGCAGCGGGAGTCTGGTAGAGCTGATGGCTGAATTTCGCTCGCTGGAAAAGCCCAACCACCCACATCGCGAACAGCTGCTGGGAACTGACTTCCAGCGACTTCTGCCTCTCAACGAGCGGGCGAGGGAGAGAGCAAGAGGATAAAAACATTATCATAAAAGCTTCTCCACACTTATTTTGAAACAGACAGTCATTAATTCAAGGAAGATCAAGTCAGGGACCAGCCCAAAACACTTAGATTATTTTTCCATGAGTCAAGAGTTATACTCAAAACAAAAATTGGCCTACAAATACCAAGGCCACGCTGGTGCACTAAGCGTTTCCCAGCACAGGTCACTGCTGCCAGCCTCCTGCTACAGAAAAAAAAAAATGAGCTGACAAATGGTTTGGAAAGTTTTTAAAACTTTATTCATTCCGTCTGTCTCTGCCTTTCTTGAACCTTTAATTTTAACGCCAGCAATTATTTGTAGTGCTGTCAGCTCAAGGTGTATAACTTCTGGAAGGAGCACAAAAGAGTAGCAAGTACGTTTAGGAGCTCTCTCAAATTGAGAGCAAGTGGTTCTTCTGGATGTAAGGATTTGGGGAAGTTGGAGACCACAACGAAGTGCTGCTTCTCATGCCTAACTGCGAATCGCACCCTCTTCGTGGTGTGAGTCTTTCCAGGGTAAGGAGATATCAGTTCACCAATCTATCACCGAACCTATGACTAAGTACTGTCTGCTGCTCACCTCAGTCCAGTGATATTGGCGGAAGAAGAGGAAGTGGAGAAAAGAAACCGTTTTCAAGCCAGCGATTTCGTTAAAAATCTAAGCAATTGGAACACGTGAAAAACTACACTTTTATTAACGGACTGCTTGAAGTTAATGTTAGATAGAACAAACCCTGTGAGACGGAGTCTGCCATCCCGTGCAAGTAAAATGATTGAAAGGGAGTGACAGACCCGTGGGCAGACTGGCCAGAAAAAGTAATTTCAGGCTCCATTCCTGCACCACGTCGTCCCCCCCCCGCAGCCCCCTGCCCCCGCTCAGCCCTGCCGCCCCAGGAGCTTCTGCGGCTGCTTGGCTTCCCAGCCCAGCCTCCAAGCTCCCGATTTTCTTACAAACCAGCATTTGAATGCTTGAAATGAAATAAAAAGCTTTGTGCGCTTATAAATCCAGCGGCGCAGGCTGCAGCCGTCTTTTTCTGTCGCGCTGGAAGGAGCAGCCCCCGGCACAGGCGCAGCGGTGCCGGGCGTCCCGCTCTTGCCAGATCGCTCTTTTTTTCTTGGGGTTTTTCTTGGTTTTGGGCAGAAAAAAAAAGAATTTAACATTAAATGGCATAAATCACCCTTGTTAAACCATACCTTTATTTTCTTTATGAATGGAAAGGTACATTCAAGATTCTGCTATTCATGCAAATCACAGAATCACAGAATGGTCAGGGATGGAAGGGACCTCTGGAGATCATCTAGTCCAACCCCCAATGAGTTGTAGCAGCCTGGGATGTAAATGAAAAGCAAGCTGTGCTACACGGAACGCCGGCAATTAGCCTTCTGTAATCATTAACACTCTTTCCTAAGTCCATAGTTGATTCACTTTGATTTTTTTGGTGGTGTGAAAATGTAGGGCCCTGTCTCACAAACCCCTATAGCCTCTGTTAGATGAATGGGGCTGTGCGAGACGCGAGCCAGGGCTGAAGGTGATTTAAGATTGTTTCCACTCGTACAGCGGTACCTTCTTGTTCTCTCTCTGGCATTAACAAATTACAGGCAGGGCAAGAAGAAGCAGCTGGTTACTAGTAGGAAACGAAGCGGTAAGTAATTAAAACAATTAGCTCTAGGAAGGGAAAAAAGTAAAAGGTTGTTTTACTGTAATAGTTATATTTTTCATTTGGTGACACCCGAATCTGGCGGAGATCTGTGAAAGCTGATTCAGGACTGGTTTTCAGAGTTAAGTGCAGGTGGTGTCAACGACTTAAAAAAAAAAAAGCTATGAATAATACATAACTAAACTTTTGTTGAGTAATTATTAATAGGAAACACACGATTCGAGATAAAGAAGTCTCTTGGCTGCCAGAATGTGGTGGAGATCACAGTAACAGTGAAGTTATCAATCCACGGGGCTTAGACGGCGCTCAGCAAAAAAGGAAATGTATTTTCCCTGCTATTTCCCCAAATAGTCGTGAGTGGAGCAAATCAACATCCGCAGAAGGCAAGAGAAAAAAGTCTCTGTTTCTGATGCAACTTCCCACATGTTTTCAATCAGACTTTTCCATATGCTGCCCTTTGCTGATGCGTTTTAAGGCTATGTAAATGCTCGGATTGCAAAGAATATATATCTCTCTATATATATTTATGGGTCGGCTGGACACTGCCACTGCCGCAGCTTCTGAAGGAAATGAAAGAGAAAGATGAATCGTTTGCTTCTCCGAGCAGCTGTGCATTCGCGGGTCCTGGAAACGCAGGTACTGTTTTGCAAAGGGATCACTTCGAATGAGAAACGAGCTGCCACTCCGTGGTACCTCCTCCCCCACCTTGTGAAAGGTCAGGGTTGGCTGGGCCCCATTGTAGCTCAGCTCAGAAAGTGGTGAAGGAACTCAGAAGTTGTTTTTCCCACCCAAAAAAAAAAAAAAAAAAAAAAAATCAAGAAAAAAGAACAATTGTGCACCACTTCCATTTTCTGAAAAGGAAATGGTGACTTGTCTCAGCCCTGCTGTTGCCTGGGAATTCAGCAGCCTTTGGTAATAAAGGAGTTAAACAGCAAGTTCATCCTAACTCTGGAAGAAAACATGTTGTTTGAATTGCTTCTTTCCAGGGTAAATAAGCATTAATGCTTCGCAGCACCTTTTCTCTTTGAGGTGCGCTGTGTCTCTGGCTTGGCTGGTTTTTATTGAATCCCACCTCAGGTCTAACACAAATAATGTGCCACACCTGAAAGATGCAGCCACGCTGGAAAAATCTCAGCTGAAGAAAAACAAGTAAGAAATGCACTGAAGGGCTCTGAAACTCAGTCTCCTGAGCAGACGTGAATTCCAAGGCACAAATTAATTGCATTATGTGGGCTCGCTCATCCCGTGAGTCGTGGTGGAAACCCAGACGAGTGTCCAGCAAATGGATTTTTCGCTATGACTTTTTAAAATATTGCAACAGCAAGAGTGTCTCTGGAAAAGCCCCAGATCCTCTTTCTCTTTTGTTCTGAACCAGCCCCTCCAAACCATACCGCTAAATTTCACTCCAGGGCTCATACCCAAACACAAACCCGTTCTGTCTCCTCAGCATGAAATTCTATAGAACAGCTGTGCTTTTGATGAGTCTTTCCCATATTTACTCTTTTCAACCCAGAACGTGCACTCTCGTACCTCTGACAGTGGGCAATGGCACACGTGCTAAAGACGACCCAGTCCTTCTGGGCAGCATCGCCTCTCCTCCTGTGGTTATCACAACTAGACATGGGGGAAGTTATACACAAAGGCACATTAAAACGTGAAAATGAGTTAAGAATACCCCAAAAGAGCACTTGTTCAGCCAGAGCCTCACATGAATCAGCCCAATCAACAGCAGTTCCATGATACTACTTTTTCTTTTCCCTGTGTGACACCCGACCGTTTCCCTGCAGAGGACGGACCTGTTCTGGGCATGAATCAGGCTTGTTTAGGAAAAGAGGCTGGGTTGCCTGTAATACCTGGTGCCCTTATCAATTCCCCACATAGTCACCAGTTATTCGTAGTTTATTTTCTGGAGACCTCTGATCCAGAGCTGTCAACAACTCGTTGTAACTGGGGTCAGCTAAAGCTACACGTCAAATAAACGAAATGCTGCATACCACCAAATCCTCTGAAAGAACCCCAAGTCCGTGGCAGCAGCTGAGCAGAGAAGGTGGACACCTCTGATGTTCATCTACCTCTGTCCTTGTTCCCCAAGGAAGGAATTTAGAGGAGCTGAATCTTCACACCTCAAATTGGTATGAAAGTACATTATTAATCACCATCTGTGATGTTCACTGGCCAAGGCTGAGATGAGAACCATCAGAAACCTGATGGTGACATGAAGTATCATGATTTCACAAAAATGTTTGAACGGCGCATTGCAAGATGCAGTATGCATCAAGAAGACAGAACATGCAGACGCCTCATTTTTGGAATGCTTTTCCACTCTGAAACAGGGATGCAGTGACAAAATTGGTTCTTTAATTATTTATTACAAGGCTTTATTATAAGGCTTATGCAAAAGGGCCCTGAATTAAGATTGCATAGGAAGTTTTAATCATGTCATTTCATTGTTTTTGTCGACCTGACTTCTCCAGTCCAGTAGCATTGTTCCCTGTAATGTGCATCCTGTCCTTACAGAGCGTTTGCTTGTAGCCAACTGTTGGCTTTACAAAGAGAACTGTGTGAAAAGTCTGTATTTTTCACTGCATTAACAATGAACAAAACCCCAGCTCGCAGTAGCAATGTATATACCGTTTTACACATTGTTCATGGTCTGAAAAGGAAGAGGAACGGGGCCGGGCTCCTTCAGAAATGAGACAGAAATGCCATTGAGATCTCGTTTCCTGTGCAGGCCCTTGCGAGAGCTTCAGTCGCCGCAGTCCTACGTTGGGTTTTGAGTGGTGTCATGGTTTGCAAGATCTGCTATATCTTCCCCAAATCACTCATTCGAGATGAAAAAGACTAAAAATGGGCCTGCTTTTAATTTGAAGGACCCTAACAGCTCAACCAGATCGAGCTAAGGACAGTCCCTTTGAAGGGGGAGCAGAGATCCCTTCATCTCTACTCCTGATGAAGAGCGGGAGAGAAACCTCAGGACATGTCTGCAGCTAGAACACCCTCGGCGTGTCTGGCAATTAAGAGATTGTCCCTGACGTGTCCAGTGCTGGTCAACAGGCCGCTGGTCTCCTTGCCACCAGCAGCACAGCATATGCCCAGTTGGACGTCAAACCCTTCTGAAGTAATTGTTTAAAGTAGTTGCAGCCAAGCAGAAATAGGAAAATGTTAGAAGCTGTTTGTGCGCTGGTTGTACACGCCGCCATTCAGACTCATTAATCAGACTCCAAAAATCGTGGGATGGCTTAAAACGTTGTTGTTTGTAAATTACAGTTTGGGGCCTCTGCTTGTTTAACTCTGGCTTTCTGCAATTCAAGATATTTTAGGGTGATACACGCTGATTTAGCTGTTTCCAGGGCGTGGGGCTTTTAAACACATTCTTCCCCCCAACTAAAAATCATGGGACTTGTGAAAAAAATGGCAAGTTGGCAACACTGTGCATATATTGGGTGGCTTTTATGGAGAAGAGGTCATCGATAGCTCCTACTTTCCTCTGTCTGGTTGCATGGAGCATAGAAAGGCAATCTCAGTGCCGTGCAATCTTATCACTGCATGGTTGCAAGAATATTAGTCAAATCAGAAACGCCAGCTGCACTGTAAAAACCCATCTTCAAATCCAGAAGCTGTCCTGGGAGAACAAAATGGATAATGCGCACTTCAACCAAGAGAAATAATTCTGAACAATATTTTATTTTATATGGGTTTTTTAAAATATATTGTGGCCTTTTCTGGGAAACTAATTTCCTCATCTCCTCTTCCTCCTCTTCCCCTCCCACCTGAAGTGATGGCCACCATAAAAGGGACTTCTTGATCCCAGATGTGTTCCATTTCCTGCAGTAAAAATTAAAATCATTGCCTCTTTCATAAGTATCTGCCAAGGATGGAGATGCACTACTTAAGAACTTTCTGCAACTGCTTTAGTTCGAAATGAATAAATCAGTAGGATTGGATGAGCTAGCCAGCATTTTCTAATTTGTTTCTACTGGCAAAAGTGCCGCAGTGAGTTACATCCAAACACATTTTGGTGGCAGCATCTGCTTTATAATGACCTAAATGTCTAAATCTAATTTTAGAAAGGGTTCAAGCAAGGCTTTCAGAGCCTGGTCCGGATTTTATTTTCACTCCTTTAAGCGAAGAGCTGATTCATGGTGTTTATGCGGTCGCTGTTGTTTCACGGACCCGTGGTGGGGTCCTAAGCCGAGCAGAGCTGTGCCCCACACGCCGTTGTGCATGGGGCAAGACCCCACCCCCCATGTTCAGAGCAGCACTTCAGTGCTCTTCGCGATGGAGATGGAGGAGGGACAACCCCTCAAAGCCACAAATGGTTGGACATACCGGGAGGCAAGCCTGTAGGAAGAGAGAATATGTTTCAATACCCCACCCGGCAGCATTGGAGAAAAATGGGCAAACCTTGGTGTTTAGCAAACCTTCGGCAGTTGGTTGGTTCAGGAAATCCCGTCTCTGGGCAGTCTGTGATTGCCTTTGATCCCAGGACCGACCTTTCCAGGTGCATTGCAAATATCCCTACTACAGGCAGCAGTGGTTAGCTTTCACCTTCTTGGCATCCAAGAGGATTTTGGTGGCTTGGGCACCTTTGGGGTCTGTCTGTTGGGCTGGAGCTCAGGCAAATAGCACTGCTGGAATTCTCTGGCACCTGGAAATGGTTATAATCCACCTGGAGTTAATACTAAAATATCCCTAAAAATGTGAAGGCCTCCGCATGTTCCTCCAACTCTTTACCTTTTTGCTGGAGCCCTGTGTTTTTTCCACAATTCCTTCCAACTGTCCCCAATGGAAGTGGCTTCTGGGGCTCTGCCTCTGGCTATTGCATCGGCTTTTGGTTGCCAGGTTTTGGTCTGATTTGCTCTTTTGTCGTCTGGAGTTCGGTGTTATTCCAAATCGGGGTTTCTGAGCTCAGATGGGCATTAGTGCCCAGGACTGCTCTCTTTGTATGTATCTATATGATTTTTATATCCAGGCTATATAGGTGTTTAAAAAGTGTGTTATAATGTTGTATCATACACACATAAAAGAATATAAATGTATAAACAACACCATGGTTCTGAGCCATATGAGAAAATATACTCTTGAAGGGTATTTTAAGTAACTAAGACACCATTCTGGAGTAAAGTTAATCACATTAATAATCCTGATAAAATGTAAAATCGACATCAAAAGATACAGGGGATTATTGCTATATATGATGTAAATAAACCATTAAAGAGCATGTTTAGTGTCTTGAGTCACATGTAGCTTTGGCCTTGCGTTTTAGGGATTTTATTGTATGATTTTCTTTTCTTTCAAAGCTAGCGGTAAAAACACATCTCAGGTCAAAATAGTAAATAATGAATCACCCACAAATTCAGCTCATTTCCTATCTCTCACTGAAAAAATGTTGATTCCAGGCATGGGAGCAGAACTTTGAGCCAAACAGTAATTTCTTTATGGTGTGCATGACTCATAGGAAAGAATGCCTCATGGGGATAGCAGGAGAAAAAACTAACTAAAGAAAAAAACCCCGTAAGTAAATTCGCTTTAAAGAAACAGACCATCAAGCAGAGGGCAAAAGGTCAGAAAAGGCCTTCAGGCTTTTTTGCGTGTCTCCTGTGGTCTTCACAGTGTCCTCCAGCTCCTCTGCCCTGAAATGCTGTGGCTCTTCCCCAGGAGGTCCCCGGGCAGCTGCTGAGGTGGGGGGGTATCAGAGGGGGCAGCACCCCAGAGGGAAAGGTGGGTGGCCCCATGGGGCAGCTCAAGGGCCAGCCTACGCCCATCGACTGGATAAAGAAGCCAAAATCAGAATTACGAATGAATTTCACACTGTCTTAGAAGGCACTGGGAGTAGATGTTATCCTCTCAATGTGTGCCCATAGGTTGCCCCCGGAGTGAATGAAGCCTCCGCATCCCCTGTCCTACGAGCTGACCCTGCACGTGATGCGTCAGTGATCCGTGGGGGGAGGTACGGTACACAGACAGCAGATAGCCCTTATTCTTGTTTGTTTTTTTTTTAATGTCCAGTACCTTATCAGTGACTTTACTTAAGTGTCTCTTTTGCATCGCTCTTTCCTTATTCACAAATGCGAATAAGAACAGTTTGTCCTCCTCCATAACCTGCTTTGAGATCTCTTGATGGGCCTTTAATGATTACAAATACTACCTGCCCTCTCTGGAAAGTGTCTCCTCCCTCAGGCGGATTTATTCAGCGGGATGAATCGATATTCATCAGGCATATTTCATGAACACTGATTGTGAAATGAATCAGAATTTCAACTCAGCTTTCAGCAGCAATATCTCATCTGATTTCCATTTCTTTTCCTTTTTTTTTTTTCCCCAGAGTGCTAATGGATGATTAATTTCAACAAACATTGCTATGTACATTCACATAATTATTTATGAGTAATTAAAACATCTTGCCTCCTGTTCCAGCGTCAATAGCACGTGGCCAGGAATACAAAACTAGACAAGGTTGCAACATTAAAATGTTGTAGGGTGGCTTATTCCTGTAGGGTAACTACGTGCTTCTTTAATGTCACACATTTAAGGCTGTGCTCAGGACCAATTAATTTCAATCTGTGAAGACTAAGAAAATTATTTGTATTATCTCAGTACAGATCATTACTGTCGCCCACGCATTTTAGGAGCTTTCAAAAAAATGCAGTTCAGGTTCCAGCAAGATATAACTTGGGGCCTCGGGGTAATCTCCTGTTCAGCACCTTTCCTTCACAGGGATGCTACAGCAAACGAACAAGACGTTTTTATACTCTGATTGCTATAATAAATAAAACAGATTGCTCCAGTTCTCCATGAACACTTAAAAGATGAAACAAAAATGTGCACTTTGGAAGAGTATCTTATTTAAGAGTTTATTCCTGATGATATAGGAAAATACATTACAAAATTAAAATTTGTATTTCAAAAAAAAGCTTGAATTGGAGTTGATTTAATTTCTTTCCACTCAAATTCACTTCCTTACCTGCTAAAATATAGTAGAACTGTTTCATGAGCTGGAATTTTCTGGACAATTGGATTTATCCCTAGGAAGATCCACCAGAGAGTCATTTTCAGTAGGTGAACTTCATGGAGTGTTAATAACCTGCAGGAAGAAAAGATTGGTTAATAACAGATTGCCAGATCTGATTATTAACAGATTATTTATTCCATATGACCATGCCAGGGAGAGATCAGCCCTAAGCCTCTGTTTCCAACCATGATCCATTCGGAAGCACTAGGAGGGGAGTCATAGACTGGACTTCTGCAAGTATTTGGGAAATTGTAAGACTGTATATCCAGAGTGACTCTTGCCCGGGAAGATGTAATACAGATCAAAGGACTGATCTCTCACCACACATCTGCTGGTGAAGGTTCCAAGGTACGGGCTAAACCATCAAAAATTCAAAGCTCTCTAGCCCCAAGTAGCTTCTTGCAGACCACAGGTGAGAGCCAAGTACTTTCCTGGTTTTGGATTGTCTTGTTTTCACTTGGCTTCAGGGGTGAGAATTACCTTCTAGAAAACACTGAAAGAGCAAGAAGGAACCTTTCACTTCAGAAAGCACTGCAGCAGTGTCACTCCTACCACCCCCTTGGTGCCCATAGCAGCACTGGCAACTCATTGACTGCTCTCCTGAATTACAGCTTATAGGGGGGTAAAATAAAATCAGAGAATCATAGAATGGTTAGAGTTGGAAGGGACCTTAAAGATCACCCAGTTCCAACTCCCCTGCCCTGGGCAGGGACACCTCCCACCAGACCAGGTTGCTCCAAGCCCCGTCCAACCTGGCCTTGAACATCTCCAGGGATGGGGCAGCCACAGCTTCTCTGGGCAACCTGGGCCAGGGGCTCACCACCCTCAGAGTCAAGAATTTCTTCCTAATATCTAATCTGAATCTACTGTCTTTCAGTTTAAAACCGTCCCCCATCGTCCTATCACTCCCCTTCCTGATCAAGAGTCCCTCCCCGGCTTTCCTGTAGCCCCTTTAGGGGCTGGAAGAGGCTATAAGGTCTCCCCGGAGTCTTCTCTTCTCCAGGCTGAACAACCCCAGCTCTCTCAGCCTGTCCTCACAGCAGAGGGGCTCCAGTCCTCTGATCATCTTCGTGGCCCTCCTCTGGACTCGCTCCAACAGGTCCATGTCTTTCCTGTGCTGAGGGCCCCAGAGCTGGAGGCAGCACTGCAGGTGGGGTCTCATGAGAGCAGAGCAGAGGGGCAGAATCCCCCCCCGCCTCCGCTGGCCACGCTGCTGGGGATGCAGCCTGGGATGCGGGTGGCTTTCTGGGCTGCAAGCGCACATTGCCAGCTTGTGTTGAGCTTCTCATCCAACAACACCCCCAAGTCCTCCTCAGGGCTGCTCTCCATCCATTCTCCACCCAGCCTGTATTTGTGCTTGGGATTGCCCTGACCCAGATGTAAGACCTTGCACTTGGCCTTGTTGAACTTCATGAGGTTTGCACGGGCCCACCCCTCCAGCCTGTCCAGGTCCCTCTGGATGGCATCCCTCCCCTCCAGTGTGTCAACCACACCACCCAGCTTGGTGGTGTTGGCAAACTTGCTGAGGGTGCACTCAGTCCCGCTGTCCATGTCTCCAATAAAGATGTGAAACAGCCTTCCTTTTTTCCCTTTTTAAAAATTTTAAAAATACTCGAGTCTTGAGTCCAGGAGCCTATTTTGTCAAATGTCCTTATCAAAATTATAAATACAATAGATTTTTACTGTAGCTTTGTAAGCACTAGAGACGTACCGACCTTCCTAGCTTATTAAATTGTGTTTTCCTTCAATGTAAGAAATAATTTCTATTTAGATAGTGGTCGCCTGATTAATAGGGAGAAGAGCGGTAGATGATTTACATGTTAGAAGACAAAGGAAAATAGTTGAAGGGAGAACTACACCATGACTTGCCATAGGGTGTGAGGACTTTAGATCAGCCGGAGAGCACTGACAGCCTGGAGGAAGAGTGCAGGCTACGGGTGATGCATTTTGGCATCAGAGGGATACAGGGAACTGCAGAAGAGGGGTCCTGAAACAAGCTCAGGCTGCAGGAGGGGAAATCCTAGGAGCCCTGTGGTCCATATCTGGCACTAACTCGGGAGGCAGAAACTGGGGAACTCATCTGAGCCTTCGCGAGCAGATTTTCTGAGCGAGCAGTTTCAAGCCAGAAGAAGGCAGAAAGTATCCCTGGCTGGGCGTAAGGAAACCAAGCCGCGCCAGAGAAAACGTACGTGTCAAGGAGACCGCTCGAAAGGTGAGTGCGTGTGTGGAGGAATCCAGTGGCCACCGGTGTTTGTGGTGACAGCTGGTGTCAAGGAAAAAGTACTGATTTTCCAGTGGAAAAGACGACGTCAGGATGAGTTACATCAGCAGTCGGAAAAGCACGCTTTGTAGTGGAGGAGCCTAACAGGAACAGCCATGTCTTTCTGTTTTTGCTTAACACTTGACATTAAAATTGGAAAATTTGGTTTGGGAAGGAAAAGACAATTAGTATAACTGGTAACCGACACCTTAAAAGTCCGAAAGAAATGGTAACCTCTGCAAAGGAAGGATTGGGTGGTGCACAGTGAGTTATAGTTAGCAGTACAGATGTCGGGTCCTTCTGAATTAAACATCTGTACTGTATTTGCCTGTGATTATAGAACTGAGGGTTGTTGCCTCCGGTGGAGCGCAGGACTGCAGTACATCCCTAATTACAGCAAGGGAACATAAATGGTAATTGACAAATGTGAATGAGTAAGGGAGCTAACTTTGCTTTAGCATCAGTCTTCACTTGGGTATCACTGAGAGATCAATGAGGACACGGTATTACATTTTTTATAAAGTTTTACAGCCTGCTCTTTCGTTTCAAGGTAATTAACGTTAATGAGAATTTCACATGGATTAGGGGGTGGCTCCTGTTTACCAGAGCGTCGACTATGTTTATCTATTGAGACTATTCTCATTTTACTGCCATTCAGATCCTCATTAGATATTAAAACCAGGAACCTGGAGGAAAAAAGCCCTTCATCACATTTATCCTAAGTCAGTGTTTGTGACAAGTAGGTTACGGCACTCTAATCGTTGTTAACTTTGATTAAATTTGAGTGTTTTTCTTATTAGAACAGAATTAAACAGGTGGAGTTTTGTTAGAGAGAAGCTACACTTAATACCAAAAAAATTACACCGCAGTTGAAGGTGGAAGAGCGTAGAAACAAAAGCTGGTGAGGTTAGACTGTCAATATTTTGAACCTTCTCACAAATCTACAGACTGTTTCGTTTTAAAAGGGCAGCAACAACAAATCTTCCAGAAAATTTGCTTTCATGTTTTCATGCCCATCGTCATTTCTTTGCTGTTTGTTTGTTTTAAAATGCTCCACTCCAGTAGTGGCCATGGTATGCTCTGTTACAACACAGTGTTTCCAGACATGGAAGAATGTTTATAAATCTGTGGGGAAACATTTAGCTATCTTTTAAAAATAGGCTATTTATGTATCTGGGTGTAAAAGACTGATGTTCAGTTCAGAGCCTCATCCCATCAGCCTTCCCTCTGCTCTGGGTCACTGTGGTCATGTTTACGGGATAGACCTGCAACTATTTTTTTATGGTTGCCCCTGTAGCTGCAAGACATGACCATGAACTTCAGAGCCTTCACAACAAGCAAACTCTTAACGATGCCAATATCCCATAGAATAGTTGCAGGAGTTTGAAACAGATGTGGATAAAATAGCTAAACAGAAAGAGGTTTTTACCATATTTTTTAGGTAAGATATTACAGTCAGTGCTGTGTAAGAGTTCTTGCTTTGAGCCTGAGCCATTATACCAGTCTTACAGATTGATTTTTTTTTTTTAATAGCCAATCAACAGTGTATTTGCCTGATTCTACTTTATTGCACTGGCATAAAGATTGAGCCGCTCTGTGTAAGTGAAAACAGAGCGGAACTGGTCCAGACATGAGCCTGGTGTTTGTGCAGAAAGCAGAAATTCTGAAAAGGAGCAGGACAAAGCCCACAGGCCCGTGCTCACCGCGGGGGGACAGTCAGGTGTGCGTTGGCATCCCCGACTGCATCCCCAGAGAAACGCCATCCTCTCTGTCCTGGGATGGGCAGCTGAAAGGGGAATGAACGTCTAGAGCAGATCTAGTATTTGCACATAGGGAGATCCTGCAACGGACATGTTTAGGAAACAGGTCTTCTTCTGATTTAACTTCTGTGAGAGTGCTTGCAAGGTCACCCAAAGACAGAAAGAAATGGGTCGATGTGTGATATAGCGCATCATTATCATCCTCCTAAAAAAGCATTGACACCTACAAATGCATTTTAGGATTTTTGTGTAGAAATGCAACTCACGTGGGGAGCTAGCTCCCGAGCTCAGCCCGGGTTCATGGTGGAGACTCAGCCCCATCCTTTGCACTTGTACAGCGCCGAGCACACGGAGGGGCGGCTGCGCCTGGCTCGTCTCAACGCGGCACCGCGATGCGAGACGTGCGTTCAGCACACCGCTGCTTTTGCGGGGTGCAGTAGGATTGGCCGGCGCACCGTCTACTTAGCAGGAAGCGTTACTTTTGAGGACAGTAAAATAACGTCACACCGAAAGAAGGGGGACCCACAAGCCAGTCTGACCTGGGGGATGGAGCACGCGAGGCGCTAAATATCGGGGCGGTTTCCGTGGTCAGGTCTGGCAGGGGAGCTGAGGAATAAGGGTGACTTCGAGCTGTCTTTGGAGGGCTGTTGTGTTTGTTTGCTGGTTAAATAACCAGCGGAGAGCCCGAGCCCTTGGGAAGACGCGTATTTGTGAATCCCGGGTACCATCTGGTGGTGGGCGCGGGGAGAGCCGGCGGGATGCTCTGCCTCCTGCCAACCCGCGGCCCCAAACCTCCTCCCGCCTGCCGGGAAGGAGAAGCTTAATGAGTATAATGTTATTGTCAAGTTGATTTCATCACATTGTTCATGCTCGTAAAATTCAAACTCCACCGAAAAGAGATTCAGCGACTGAAAAGACCTCATCCCGGATAGACATAAATGGATGGGCGAATTATTCAGCATCTTAAATTTGGGTAGATGCTACAGTTAGCAGATTTCAAGCCTGATTTTTGTCAAGTAGCATAATACAAAGATGCATACAGTGGTGTTATACGCATGTCAATGCACGCAAAAGGATTTCCCCAAGAGCTTTGAGGTGTCTTAACAGCAGTTTGAAGGTTCCCGAGACGGTCCCCAGTTTTGTCACCTCGAGACCTCCCACCCCAAGGAGTGTCCCCAGACCTCAGCGCTGTCTCTGTCTCACCTGGCCAGCAGCTACACACGTAGCTGAGCAAAGACCACACTTCGTGATGGACTGACCAGGGGGGAAAAAAATTTAAAGAATATAAAAAGAAATGTTTCTGTTTTGTAATCAGAAATCAAGAGATGTGAGTTAAAAAGGTAATTTTAATAGTTAAATTGGAATAGGGTGAGGACTCTGCAACTAACAGCTGTTTGCCCGTAAAACATTCTCTGGCATTTTCTTTGTGGAAACCTCAAAAGATCTTTTCACATTAACAGTCTCCAGAATGGGTGTTAAGTTTCCTATTATTGTAAGCGAAGCCTGGGAAGTGTGACACCCTGCGTGGGAGCCGGAGGCCAGGCCAAGCACGGGCAGCAGCTGAGGAGCAGTGGAGAAGTGACCAAGCACTGGTGCCAGTTGGAAGAAAGAAGGAATTGCTGAGAAAAAGGGAGTTTTCGGAAGGGATCTGAAGATGAGTTGGGGTGAGAGGAGAATGAATGAGTGACGGCTCCGTTGTTTCAGTATATGGAGGAAAAAGGGGAAAAAACATTTTGGTGATTCTGAAGAGACCAGAGTGAGAAGAGAGGTGCGGAGATGCAGCACTCCAGAACGAGACGGCTGCTAAAACCCTCCATAATTTAGGGAAAAGAGAGAAAGAGGGAAGAGAGGGGGTTTGAGAAGGTCTGAGTGAGGTGCTTGTTTGAAGGGTTTCCAAATCCTCAGATGAAAGGTGCTCTAAGTGGTGTAAAACTTTGTGTCTAAAAAATAATATTACATTCCCAGGACCAAATGGATGTCCCCTTGTAAAAATCTGTCTGATTTTGATATCTTCAGAATTTATTTCCTCAATTTAATTTTCATCAGTATGACAAGGTAACACATATACTCTGGGTTTTCAGCCTGTTGGGTGGTGTCAGTGGGTGCCTATACTTGTACGTATATTCTTTGCATTTATATACATTCCTCCAGAAGGACTGATTTCTTTTTACTTGACTTGAGCATGAAAGCTCCTCTGATACTCCTCCTGTTTGGAGAACATCAGGCAGCTGTGAAGTAATTTAATGAACCGAAAAGAAGTGATTACCGATGATCCTAATCACTCAGTTCTCTACAGCTGTTTGATATCTTGCTCCATCAAAGGAACAAATTGTGAACGTGCAAATTAAGTGTGATTCAAGGACACTTAAATATTAACAGAATGGGACTGAAGATGAAATTGCAGTGGCTTTAATTCTTATTTTTCAAAATTCCTGTCAATCATTGTCATCAATGTCATTATTTTGGATGTGCAAAAATGAGGTTTCCAAACCAGACAGCTGAATAAATCAAATAAGGCAAATACAGGTGTGTGAAAGAGAGAGACACTAATAATTGCTGTCTGTAAAAGAAGTTTATCTGGTTGCTGCTTGCCAGGAGGGTTTTGTACTCTGATAATTCAAGAAAAATAGTAAAATTTTAAATATTTATGCATTACTTCTAGTTTAAATACAAACCCAGGAGGGTTTCTTTCATGCCTGTGATCAATATGTGTTTTCATGTGGTGCAGCAAGGTGATAGACAATATTTTCTTGATGTTCTCTCACTCTGGAGATGTTGTGGGTGAGAGACACAGACTGCCACTGAAAGACACAGAAAATAACCCCCTGAAAAGGGAAGTAAAGTAAAATCTGGGTGCGGGTCAGAACGCCATTGGGTCATCAAAGTTACCACTGGGAGTAAACGGCAGTAACCTGGTGGTAGCACAGTTCGTGTAGCAGCAGCCTAACGTGCATCTTAGGGATAGCAACATCTAAAAAGTACCACGTGCGTGATGGCGACCAAATTTGCAGCCTCCTGGCTGCATTTCAGTTGGAAGAGCCGTGTTGACTCCAATATTGTATAAATACGGTTCATACTCACCGGGATGCAGCGTGGTTTTGTTGAAGAGCGCTCCCAGGAGGAAGGATGCCCACCCACGTGCGATAGACACCTCCTTCCTCGACAGCAGCGCTGTGGAACGGCCTAACTCTTCGTCAGCCCAGCAAGAAATTTCGTGGACACTCTGATATTAAGCTATGCAAAACCAGGCTCGTTCTCAAACTAGTTCAGGCATTACGATGAACTGAAAGTCTGAAGCTTTGCCTGAATCTGATCAGTGGATTCAGAGCACACAGGAGTGTTTCCACCGATCCCTTCACACTATAGATCAGCTCATGCCCTTCCTTGCAGTGAGATAATTACTGTAGATTGAGAGAGTTTGGCAACATGCAGATTTTCCTTCTGCTGCTGATTATTATTATTTATTTATTTTTAAGTCAAAAGATCCCTTTCAGAAGCTTTCAGAAAAAAGAAATTGCAGAAGGAGGCCTACAGGAGAGCTGGGGAGGGACTCTTGATCAGGGAGGGGAGCGATAGGACGAGGGGTAACAGTTTTAAACTGGAAGAGGGCAGATTTAGATTAGGTATTAGGAAGAAATTCTTGGCTGTGAGGGTGGTGAGGCCCTGGCCCAGGTTGCCCAGAGAAGCTGTGGCTGCCCCATCCCTGGAGGTGTTCAAGGCCAGGTTGGATGGGGCTTGGAGCAACCTGGTCTGGTGGGAGGTGTCCCTGCCCATGGCAGGGGGGTTGGAACTAGATGGTCTTTAAGGTCCTTTCCAACCCAAACCATTCTGTGATTCTGTGATTCTGTGATCCCTGCTATTCAGGGCATGAGATGCTGAGAGGAGCCCACACTGTGTCAGGGATTACTTTTCCTGCCCGGGATGCAGTTTCACAGACTGCTTTCGTTCCCGGGGGAGCTTTGCCAATGTAACGGAGCTACACTATATCATCGCATACATAAAACGATACGCTTCAGCTAACCCGAGAGAACAGCTTGGCTGCAGAATCGGAGCTCTTGCTGGGGAACGGGTCCAGCAAAAAGTGTTTCACGGATGCTGAGCAGCAAATGAGTGCCTTGCACAGCCCCTGCTGCCTGCCAGCCCCGTCGCCGTCATGGGTAAGCGGAAACTGGTTATTGCTGCCATACATGTCCCTCCGTGGCATTTCTTGTGTATGTGCCGTTCCCTTGCCATCAGCGAGATCATTTGGCTTTTCGTGGGTTAACACATTGCTTTGTGCGCACTGCTATTTTTAAAAGCAATTAAAAAGCTAAGCGATACCGCACAGCAGCTCCCGAGAGTCTCTACTGATCGAGGCGGTTACCTTCAGCTAACTGTAGCATTTTTGATGCCACTGAGATACGCAATTCCAGTTCAAGTAAGCGTATTTGAACTGTATTTTACGGTCAAAAAATACCACAAAGCAAATAGCTCTTCCCGAGAACTACCTCCGTCCACCAGAGCCAGCGGGGCCGAAAGCTGTTTTCATCTTGTCCTGCCTTGAAGCCCTGACCACCATCTGTAAGGGCTGCAGCTTCTGTACCACCCCACCTCCTTCCCAGCCCTATTTCTCCTGGGGTTTATCACAGCCCCGTGTTGAGGTTTAGCAAATCAAACGTGCAGCTAACATCTCTGGGGGTTTTTTTAATGTACCCTGTCCTTCCATAGGTGTGAGAAGCAGGGCTGCTCCCATTTCACCTGAAGATAATGCCGTACGGTGGCCAACAGCGGGTCTTGGATAGGACTTGCAGCCAATGTTCCAGGATGAGACGCCTCACGACCCACCACAGCCAAACCTCCACCAAAACCACACTTGAATGGGCCTTCCCAGACCATGATGAGCTTTGTTAGACAAAACACACGGCGATTCCTTCGTATGGACACCTGTGGTCATAGGGCAAATAAAATAGTTCAGGAAAGCCTGTGGAGGTATGGCTTTTATGGGTGGTCCTTCTCTCTCTCTTGTCCCAGACCTGCTTTAGTCCCCCTTGAACCGCTTCAGGAAATAAAGCTGCTGGATTTTTTTCCACTTTGAAGGAGTTGGTCTTCTGACATGTTATCCTCCCACTGTAGAAGAGCAGAAGTAGAGCAGCAGCTGCTGGTGGCAGAGGGAGGTTGGCAGCGACCAGCCGTTGGGTCCCTTGGTCTGCAGTGTCCCCTGGTCCCCATCCACTCCTGTCACTGCCCTCACAAGCTGAGACTGCCTCACAAGCTTTCAGGAGCACATCTACAAGCGATGCTACAAGCTTAGACAGTTTCTGGATTTAAATAAATAGATCCCACAGGAAGCCCAACACTTCAAGAACACTTATAAAGAAGAAGGAGAAACTTGCATTTAAGTCCTGCTACTCAGATCAGGGGAAATAAAGTGCAATTTCCAAGGAATGGCTTCTCTCAGGTCACTGTTTCTGACTTGGACCAGCATCTTCTGTGATCTGCATGTGGGCAAAAAGAGTTCTTTTGGATGGGGTTTCTGGGTATGTCACCTTAGAGAAAAAAATAAGAGGAGGAAAACTCAAATATTAAGACTTTTCAGATCTGCAGAAGGACTTATGTGCCTGTTCCTCTTTCCAGTTTTCTTAGCTGACCTCAGTAAAGACTCCCACCTCCCCCCAAACCTTCCCTCACCTCTGCCTTCAGTCTGTCACCCCTGCAAGAACATTAACCAAAGCTAAACATACTTGTATAATTACTTTTTATTGTAAATTTCTATTGTTTCTATGTAACTTTCCTATTTTGACACGAACAGCAACACCATAAGATGTGTTTGCGCTACCCATCCAGCCTGACACCCTTTTTTTTGGAGGCCACGTACATCTTAAGGGGCTTATCCTTTATGTCCCTTGGCTGCTCCCATTTCACCTGAAGATAACGCAGTACGATGGCCAACGGCGGGTCTTGGATAGGACTTGCAGCCAATGTTCCAGGCTCAGACGCCGGACCTGCGGTGCTGCCCGGAGACACCCGAGTGCCTCAGCTGAGGGGCTGAAGACAGGTTTTCTGTCGGCTGAGTGGAATTACACTGATTAGGTGACACCCCAAAGAGTTTCTCTTGGAAATTCTGCAGCAAAGCAACGAAGGGGATTTTACTGCAGAACAAATAGTTGAGGATGAGCACACGGACGCTCAGCAAAACCCCCATCAGTGAGCCCCTGGTTGGGCACTGCAGCCTCTTTAGACTTTTCACGCAGAACTGGAAGAGCCTAATCCGATTTAAAAGGCATCCAATCTCCCAGCAGCAACCGGCAGGAAAGCGGGACAAAGCTGACATCCCGACGGCCAGCTCTGGGAGGGGACCTGGAGCTGGGACAGGGCTGAGACGCCTGAGGGTGGGTGTCTGTCTGCAGGCGCCTCGCCTCCACCAGGGCAAACTTCCAACGGCAGCAGCATCGCTAAACCTTCTCCTAATTTCAGCCACCGGCTCCAATCCCGTTTCCTCTGCCTGACTGGGGCTGGTGGCCACCTTGACCTCAGTTTCCCAGTTATGAAAATGACATGAATGAAAACGCTTCTGTAGTTGCCGGGAAAATCTAGAGCAAAATATGTTAAGGAAAAAAAAAAAAGAAAGAAAAAAAAGGAGAAAACTATTTTAAGAACTAATTTAAGCGCTGCGGCTGACTCTGTATTTCTTGCGACCAAAGCAGCCCGCAGACCATCTGTCTCCTGGAGAACCGGTCTCTGAGACCGGGCACAGAAAGATGCTCAAGCACACCATGACTTAGAAATCAGCTCCAAGACGGGGAGGACTGTTTCATTCGCTGGCTCGGGACATGGTGGCCGTGGGCTAGTAATCTTCTCTTCATCCTCCTGATGAGAGCAGGCTGAGAGGGAGGTCACCAGGATTTGCCCCAAATAGCTCAGGTTCACGGTGAGGTCTGGAGCCAAAGTTTGGATAAGCGTAAAAAGCTTTGGATAAGCCACGTTAAAGCAAAGGTTGGATGAGATCACCATAGTGCTGATCATTTACGAGCAAAGTATTATTTTCAGTTTCCACAAGGGATCCTGATTTTTGATGGCTTTTTCAGGGACCGCTTCTCTCTAACGTTAACAGGAGGTGTCAAATCAAAGTTTTCTCTTTTTTTCCCCCGCTACCTGTCATCATCCTCAGCAGAGTCTCGTCGGGGACAGCTCTGAAAGCCGCCTTGGCTTAAAATACCGCAGCTGAAATCGCCAGCAATCGGTGAAACCCTCTTGACGGCCAAACCGCCCTGGTTCCCACAGCGCCGCACACACACGGGTTGTTTATCTCACGCACACCTCCACCTTGGGGACGGGGTTTTGACCCCATGGCTGCGCTGGGATTCGGAAGGAAGATCTACTAAATCCAGGAAAAAATCGTCGGAGCAGCGCTGCGCGGGGAAGATGCTGTAGCAGCAGCTCCTCCCCGTCCTAAACCGCGGGGAGCGTAAACCAACCCAAATCGGGCACAAACCGCTCGTTTTCATCATCTCCTGCACAAGCGTCACCGAATGCAAAGCGGCCTGGGAGACCTCTCTTCTCCACCAGCTCCTCCTCCACTTAATGAGAGGAATGCTAATAAATGCGCTGCCAGTGCCCCACGGGCACAGCCCTGCTCGGACGACTGCCCGATGAACGTTTTTCCTGGCTCAGTTCGCTGCCCCGCTCACGGATTTGCTTCATCCCGGTGACCGATTTGCTCTTTCCAGAGTCATATTCATCGAAACTGAATATTTAACGCAACCAGACGTGTTTATCCAATACGAGGAGTCATAGCTGGCTGGGAGAGTGCGGAAACTGAAGCGACGGGGGCTGCCAAATACTCATTAGCGCTGTTAACGGTACAGTGCAAGAGAAACGTCCAAAAAGGCAGCTCCCAAAAGTAAAGCTTAACCCTTAGAAGGACTAACCGAGGGGAGGGATGGAGACAGGGCTTGTCACTAGCTGCTCTTCCCTGCCCAGGGACAGCTGGTGGTGGCAGCTTTCAGAGAGGGGAGACCGAAAAAAGCACCGATGCTGCGAAGGTGCTTATTTCTCTTCCACGGCAGTGGATTGCTTTAGAAGCGTGTCTTAACCCCCGGCTCCGCAGCCCCAGCAGGGCTCAGTGCTCACGACTGACCCTCATTTCACTGGATCCTGCTTTTAACGTGGCTCCTGGGTTTCTGGCGTGCCCGCCGGTGGGGCGGGAGCTTTTCCCCGGAGCGGGGTTATATACGCCCGGGGCCGTTGAGTCTTCGTACACTCAGCACAAAATAAAATACAGCAGAACCTATCACGCTGATAAAGGCTGAAAGCTGTAATCACCACAGAGTTGGGAGATGCAGTTTAGAGACAACGACGCCACTAGAAATGTCATTCCAGTGACACATCTATGTAAGAACTTGAAATTAATAAATATAAACTTTTGGGATATTTGCTTTTCATTTGATGAAAGTTCTCCAAAAGCCGCAGAAGGGGTAAAGAACAAGTTGCTAAAAGGAGATGAACATCCTCAGGGTCTGATGAACACACCTCAAAAGCTCTGTGGAGGTTGGGAGAGCGCAGGAGCAAAACCAAAAATTGGTCTTTGAGCAAAACCAGGCTCTGACCTGGCTGAAGAGACGCCGGCCAGGCCGTCTGGGCTCCAGGGCCCATGCCTGTGACCTTTGTGCACTGAAAATCAGAAAGCGAGGGTGACTGGCATTGCTTAAAACAAGATTTCAGATGTCTCGAATTAAAGTGGCAGGAATCGGTGACCGCACGTGAACACCAGCCTGAATTTTTTTGGCTCAGTCTCTGCCCAGTGGTCAAACATCTCCCCCCTCGAGTGTTTACAGCAAAAAATGAAGAACATTTTGGTGCGGCTGAAGGGCAGGGAGTCTTGAGAAAAGGGAAACGACTTCGAGTGAGAAATTAATTCCCCTTCGCCTTTCAAATGTTATCTCATACTTACAAGTCTTTTGAGCTGGCAGCTGGAAGGGCCGTTCTTGAAAGGAATACTGCCTGCTGGGCTAGGTCAGGGTGCTAGAATGGGTGTAAGCAATTTCGGTAATCGTGTACTCCTTCACAGCTCGCTGGTGCGAAGCGCGGGGCAGAGGAGGGTTGGGTGGCTACAAACGGCTCAGCGTCTCCTCCCGCTCTCCTTCCTCTGCTTTAGTTTTGTTCCGGAAAAGCGCGTTACCTCTCTCCCATGGAAACATGTCCCTATGGCAACACAGAGGACTATCTCGATGCAGACACGCTAGCGCTTTGGCAGCCCGTCCTTTTTGTGACACTTCTTCTGGTAACATCCTGAGATTGTCAGGACGGTGATGTCAGATCGCCTGTGTCCAAGACACCATTTGGATGATTTTCTACTGAGAACTCGTTTCTTTGCAGTCTTTCACTCTTCCAGCTCTTGAAATCTCCCGACTGCAATTTTATCTGAAATGTGTTGCAAAACGTGTATGTATTTGCCTTTATCAGCAAAAATCCATAGTTTTTGACAAGACCCAGTTTTTGTAAAGCCGCGCTGCCGAGTATCACGTGCTGCTTCTGTGGCTCTTTCTGAACCGAATCCCACGTTGGCTCTTCCCTTGTTCTGTTCAGCTGCCGGCAAAGTTCACTCGTACCTACGCCACCAACACGAGGAATTTCTAGCTACACTCTTTATACATACTTGGACCAACACTGTTATCATTTTTTTCCACTCAGTTGGGAGCAAATGTGCTACATCTAAGCACGTCATAAATTTACCAATTAAAAATAGCCCGTGCGCTGCTGGCTTTGGATGATAAGAGGGAGTGGATGCGTTTGCAGGGTGGTAATAACCTTGAGCTCCAGGAATTGCAGTCAGGACTTCTGATTTCAAAAGCATAAAACTCCTCCCTGAGGGCAGTCACCGACAGGCGACAGCTCCTGGTTACGTCCTAAACATCTATAGGGTCCGGAAAGGTTGAGACCCTTTGGAGTGATGCTCACAGTGAAACCTGTCACACTTGGGCTTTCGTTGCACGCAAAGAAGTGATGGCACAAGGGACAAGGGTGTTCTTCGTTTTAACCCCTACTGAATGGGATTAAAAAACTGAATTAAAACTGAATCTCTTCGTTTTAATCCCACACGAGTACCACTTCACATGAAAAAAAGGTTAAAAAAGAAACTGTGCTCTGTGACACCAAGATGTACTTAAAACTTCTTTCATTAAATAGCACAGCCGCTATTGAGGCAATCTTCTCTGGTCTAGGTTTTAGAGCTCACAAGCTTCCAGAATTGCTTCTTCCTTACCAAGGACAAAGACAGCTTGGAATCTTGCTCCCACTGTGGGGAAAGTCAAGTGTGGATGAGTATTGACACAAACTAAGTCGTACATTTGCTTGTGTGCCCTTTGGGACAGCGCAGGGGCACTTTGCTGAGATGTGCCCCCCTGGTACGTCCCCAGAGGCTCCCGCTGTCTGCGAGAAGACTGAGAGAATAAGGAAACGCTGTCTGTACTGCCAAAACCAAGGGGATACAAAGAAATAATGGTAATTATGATTTGGGGCTATCTGTAAGTCCTAGAAGCTGTAGTTATAATTGAGAGTTTCTCTCACTTATAAATCAGAAATTACGAATCTCTTTGGAGATCCTTTCTCGAAGGCGAGAGGTTGGCATTAAACGCAAGCCCAGTACTTACCCAGCTGATCCACTACCGAGATCCAACTAATACCACAGAGGAAAAGGAGTCCGATCATTTTTAGTCGCAGCAGGATGCATTTCATTATCACTTTCTGCTCCTTTTGTCCCAACTGTCTGTCAACATTAAGGAAGACAGAGTATGCCACTGCGCCGGGAATGATTAGACTTCAGAACAACCAAACTAAAGACAATCATTTTCTATTTAACATAAGACTGGGAGTAGCTCTGCACAGTCATAGCAATGGAAACTTCGAAATATTTTCTATATTTTTAATGGAGTTTAAAAAAAGATTCCTTCTATTTTGTTCTATTCTTTCTGCGCTCGTCTTCCTGTTCACGTTTATGCCAAGAACCATTGTGAAACCCCTCCTGGTACCGTCAATCCATAAATACGGGGTATCATTTCTAGAGATACACACGCGTGCGCGCTGCGGGTTCGTAATTAGGCAGGCAAAATGTCAGACCCGTAAAAAGCAAAACGCAGCCCGCTCCGTTGCGTGCTGGGAGGCAGAATCAAACGGAGGGGGTGGGAGGCTGTGAGCTGCCTGAAGATGGGAGTCCTGGCTGCAGTCAGGAACGACAGATGGTGTTTGTCAAGAGGATAGAGCCTCACCTTCTTATTTTATCGTGGAAATATCACAGTGGAGAAAACTATCAACATTCACTATTTTATCTAACGGATTTAAGAAATATACCCTACAGAAAAAAAAAAAAAGACAGAATTCCTGCTGGAAAACACACTGCCGGATGCAGCTGGAAATCCCAATTAAAAGATGCAGTTTTGTTTATCAAGAGCCATTGTCAGCTGGAAATCCCAATTAAAAGATGCAGTTTTGTTTACCAAGAGCCATTGTAAGCCATTGCATGCGTTTTATTTTCTCATTAAGGAAATGCACTGAGCATATACAGAGATTACATTCAATACAGATTTATCATTACAGAGCAATCAGAAAATAAAGATACAATCAACACACATTTCCTGTGGCAGAACAGATTGAAGGAACTGATTCAAGCTGAGAATGAAATGAAAAATACTTAAACCAACTTAAGTGATTTTTAGACAGATGAGATATTTAAGTCTAAATGAACATTCTCAGCCAAGATCCGTTGCATTGTTGCAATCTTTATACTCAACAGCGTTATCAGATTTGTGCCTAGCAATAAGCATAGAGCAGAACCGCCTTGTCCGAGAGCCCATTCCAACAAAACCCCAGAAGAATAGTCCCAGTCTGAAGCCACAATCTACACGAGACGATGAAAGGACCCCGGCAGAGGAAAGAGTACAATGAAACAAGGAGACGGTTTGGTCCATCTGACAGGCAACAGCTACACAGCAGGTTGGGGTTATACTCTACGTGGAGGTTTCAGTGATAATTTCCCTTGAAGAAGCTCTCTAGAGTTTGCAACCTTAATAAAATTTTTGTGAAAGTGCAGAATTCTATGACACACTGCCTGAAATTGATTTTTCAAAGAATTATACTGAAAGAAAAGTCACAACACGAAGCTAACGGCAAAACTACTTTGCCACATATTTTGTGAGTTCCATAAACCACCACCAAATCTTTTTCCAAATGGGGCAACTAAAACTAGAACTTGAAAGACCACCTCTACTTCAATGACACCGGCTGGACTTTAAAACATGCAAGTTCTGTGCCAGATCATCACTGTCAGACATTAAAACCTACAAACATCACTCATCTGCTTGTCTGAGTTTTGAATCAAAGGAGGTACCGCCCTGCTTTCCAATATCCCAGACCCAAGAACCTGCTTAGCGCTATCGCATCGGGCGTTACATCACTTCTCGTCTTGCCTAGTTTCAACACAACCACTTCAAAGGACTGTCTTCCTACTCGCGAGTGGTGCACAGTGCCTGCTGTGACGCGGCCCATTCTGCACCATTTCCTTGGTAAGACTCCAATGAATGGGATCATTAAAAATGCTGATTTGGTTCCTCACATCTCTAAAGATCTCCAAGTAATTTCATTCACTTTGCAAAACAAAAAGAATACATAATCCACCACAGATCAACTCAATCACATCATCGAAGGGGGAGATATACACTCTTACTCTCCAAGAATGAAGTTTGGAAGTGAAGAATTAACTACATAATTCAAGCCGCAAGAAGAATTTGGATAAACAAAAATATTATTACATAAGTTATAATTTGCCTACAAGACAGGGATTAACTACTTGTTCTCCAAACCGGCAGTAGAGATAGAACAAGCTGATCTTTGGAAGGAGTTCACCAATTCAAAACAACTTCCAAGCTCTTTTTCTTTTTTTCCCTTCTTCTTCCAATGTTGTGGTAAGATGAGTAAAGGGGAAGGGGAAGGAAGGGGACCTTTTTCCAGGAAATATACGTAATATAACACATCTCCATGCATTGTTCTCTGAATGCCCTTCTCTTACCAGTTTGTGTTAATACGAAACCATCTTTATTTCAAGTTTTCTGGCTTTGTCCAGTTCACAAATGTTCTCTGAAAGACTAATTTGCTTGCTAGAATTTTCAGTCGCTTCGTGCTTGCAAATTTGAGCTGGCTTTGGAATGGCTGCCAACACTGATCAGCATTTAGAAGATATTGGTCCTTTACCCTACTTCAAGGCTACCTGCAGCTAAGATGTCTCCTTCTCTTTATACGTACTATCTAAATTGTAGGAAAACGTAACATATTCGCACAACCAACCCCTTGCGATAAACAAGAAGAGGGCAGCGTTTCTTACATATAGGTCAAGACATTTAGCGGACGGAACAATTTTTAGCTGAACATGTCACGTCTGCCTACTGCTGTTTGCCTACCGAGAAATATGGTACGTGGAGCAATACGATTAGGAAATATAACCATCCCTTGCTAAGAAGGCAGACTTGTTGCTTTCAGGATACTCTTTTTTTTTTCACCCCCACCTCATGTCAGCTTCAACAGCGGGTGCCACAGCAAAGTAAAGAGGAGGAGGGAGAAGTAGCTGGCGGAGGTGGTGACTCGGGAAGCCAGGCTCTTCGCGTTGCAGTTGTTTGAGTAGCAGCAGTGAACGCTCACTCCGGGCGCTCTGGATCCGTCCCTCCTTGCCCGCTCGCAGAAGGACCTGAACGAACAGGACTTCATAATGCCACCTAGAACAGAGCCACATTGAAGCCAAAACGTCCACGGTCACCCGGTTCCTGCCTGCGCCCCCTCAGCGTGAACCTGACCGTCCAACGCTGAGTGAGGACGTTAGGCTCGGCTGTCCCGTACAATATATACAGTCGCAGCAGATTACAGCACGCTAACAAACTGCCACTTAAGTTAAATAATTGTAATTTATCTTAGATAGAGCCAATGCCGCTTAAATATCTCTGAAGGTGCTCAAGTGCAGTGCCTCGTTAGCTTCTTTTCCTTCTTAATTTCCACGGAAGGCATTTAACTTAAAAATGACAGATTTAAGTAAGAAATAGCAATACTGAAAATGCTTTTTTTACAGCTTTCAGATAGCGGGGACTATAGCGGCTGATCATCACGGCACACGGCCAAGTCCGAACTGGTTGTGACTACTTACTCTTCTGACTACTTACTCGCTTGTCCTCTAATGACCGCGCACGCATCTGAATGCCCGGGACATTGCTGAGTTCCTTGTCTGTTACAGTCTTCATCACTAGAGCCTACGCAGGTGTAGCACTGCAGTGCTTCGCCTGGCATTGAGGGAAAAATAATATATAGCAGTAGTGTTCAGAGTTTACAAAAAACATTTTAAAATATCAGCTATGCACTCCTCCTAATCTTGTTTGAAGAACATGCAAAAATTGCAAAAAGGTTTAAAAAAATATCTAGAGGTTCTGCAAATCTCATCAATTTTTCTTTTTCAGAAGTGGTCCAGATACTGATTTTAAAGATATTTTTAAAGGCCATTTATTATTATTTTGTTACAATTTGCCCTTAAGATAATCCAAGAATAGCTGATGTTCTGTAATTGCATCCACACGTTCCTGTAACATTTTCAGAGCAGGGTCCACTGTAACAATTTGGAGTACCATGTTTTTTGCCCCCTCCGTCATGGTCTTTGGCCAACAGTACCATGAAAAAATACATTGTAAACACATAAAATCTTACTCTGATCCATATCTAATTTTCTCCCAAAGTATAAATTTGGCTGGAAGGCGCAGCAGTATATCTTAAGAGTTTTGCTTTCATTTAAACATTACAACCATAACTCGATCCTCTCTTCCTCGGTGCAAACTACTTTTCCAAGGCAAGCATCTATTTGAAATGTATTTAAAATACCATACTCCAAACTTGCAGAGCAGAAGGCACATTTGCTGTCCAAAGGGACAGCTGCATTTAAATTTGTCAGCATACATATTCATGTTTACATGACTTCGCAGAGGTGAAATTCTGTGCTGCTAACCACGTACAGAAAATCATCCGAAAGCAACCCGAGCCAGGAGAGACGCCCGGAACGGCAGAGAGCCTCAGCCACGCCTGACGGAGGAAATGAAAAAGAAATACAAAGGGAAAGAAAAGAGAGTCGACTTACTTTTGAGCACAAAAAGGGAGCTGACAAGAACCAGGCTGAAGACTGTCCACATCATGGAGATGCAAGAGATGTACCATTAGCCAAAGAAAGCAGTTTGTTTGCTATTAAAGCCTTAACGCTTATCTTACATACCTAATCCTCTGCAGAGGATAACTTATGGGATAAAGAGGTGTGCAAGAATGCTACTTATCTAGCTTATTCTGGTTGTACTTCTAATCACGGGCACTTCATCTCCACAAACCCTGCATACAAATTCTTCCAGCAGCAGGAAAAAGAAATTGTATTCTCCTTATTCTCCTCTCAGTGACAGATATGCTTAAAACCCACCACCCCATCATCGCACGCCACAGCCACCAACCCACGCAAACAGTCTCGTTCCATTTGCCTGTGGGATTTGCTGGATCAGGGTCAGAGTATTAAACATTTTGGAGGATTAAGCCCATGCTTGAGACCTGACTGCTCCAAATCTAGCATATATATATATATATTTATAGAGAGCGCAATTTATAGACATAGATCTGTGCGCATATTCTTGTGACCCACGGAGTGCTCCAAGCACTGACCCACGAAGTGCTTTCTGTGAAGGAATTCATTAAAAGAGCTGCTGCATCTGGCGCTGCACACGAAGAAAGGAAGTACATAAAATAGAGCCATACTTATTCAACTTTCAACGAAAAAATTTATTTACAATAGAGAATTTCATTTAAGTGACATGCATTTTCATTTTTTTTTTCCATTTTTAATTTTATTTTACAAATCAGCAAATGCAGATAAAGTTTACACTCCTTAAGGCAAGAGTCCCCATGCAAGTAATACATGTTTATATTAAATCCAAAAGACATCCAACATGGGAACTCATGTACAAAGGGAAGGCTAGGATCAGCAATTTGTAATTTCTTAGAGAACTTGACAATCTCCCTGATACAGGAACTTTGAGATCAACTTGCTATGAATTATACTATGAAAATGCAAACAATAGCAAGAAATTCTGATAGTCATCTTAGTACTGCATACAATTAAATCAACTTTATTTAGAAAGAAAATACAGTAGTGCATACGAAAAAGTGAAAATATAACCTGTCCACATAAATGTATGGACATCAGTGTGCCAATGGTCATATTGCACTCAATATCGAAGTCCAGAAATTTGGTTAAAAGTTAGCTTTTCCCCATTTTGGCAATCAGTTCGTCACAAATCTTTGTTAATTCTTCTATCTCTTTATTCTGGAAAATAAAAGGCAATATTAAGTACTATGAAAAATATTGTTGCGTTAAGATGAGTATTTTTTTTTTTAATTATCGAGCCTTTAGGAGAAGTGTGGCACAACTAAGTTTTCTCCAATACTGAGAACATAATTATCTATATATAGAGAGAGAGATTTAGGTACATATGTGCATAGATAGTAGAGCTACGTGTAGTGCATTCAAACAATCCGCTTACTTATTTCCACATGCAGCTCCTCTGACTTCAATAAATACAATTTAGCACTACAGCAGACAGCTTTACAGCAGTCATTCCGAGCACATGATAATAATGCATAGTTTAAACTTGTTTCCAGGCTGCACTTTTATAACATTATTTTCACCCTGTTTTTCCAGGGGCTCTAAGCAAGGACGAGGTGGATTACACTGAAAGGAAACTCCTTTGCTGAGCTACAGAACACGAGATATAAATAGGGATTTCCTACAGTCACTTTTGCCCTAAGCCGCACAGATCCGTATCTGATGGGAACGGCTTCAAGCTCCAACAGGGTAGATTTAGACTGAACATTAGGAAAGAATTTTTCACAGAAAGAGTGGTCGGGCGTTGGAATAGGCTGCCCAGGGAGGGGGTTGAGTCACCATCCCTGGATGTGTTTAAGAGCCGTTTAGATGTGGTGTTGGGGGATAGGGTGTAGGGGAGAACTTCGTAGAGTAGGGTAGATGGTTGGACTCGATGATCCCAAGGGTCTCTTCCAACCTAGACAGTTCTATGATTCTATGATTCTATGATCATTTTGTCTCCGTTACCAGCAGAGGCACGTACGCTCACGTACAGCTAAAATGAAAAACGGAAACAAAACCCGAAAGAAGAACTAAACCAAGAAGATCTTAAACCCGAGAACCGAAGCAAACCAAGGGCCCTGCCTGGCACGCAGGTGCACACGGAGCTTTGACCGAGTCCGAGTCCGCCCCAGGGCCTGGCTGGTGGCTGAGCTCACAGCCTGGCACATGGGTCCACCAGCCCCAACTGCCTGGTGCACGCGGCTGATTTGGTTATAAGGGTTGGGCAGCGCTGCTCTCCCTGGGGCCGGGGAGCTGCCAGGCCAGCTGGACCTGAGGAGCCGGAGAGGTCCTCGGGCAGACCTTGGCTGTGGTCTGAGCTCCAGAGGAGAGCTGGACGCGGCCACCCTGGGGAAGTTTCACCTAACTTTGGTCATTCCCTTGACTTCTGCGTTAAAAAAGCCGAATTGCTATTTACCTTTTGTTCCAGTGTTCTTTCCAATGCGTCCACTTTCAGCTGCTCTTTACGAAGGCTGGCCTGATACGCTGCTTGCTCTTGCTGAGCCTTGCCTCTCACTTGTGCAATTTCAGCATTGGCTCTAGAAAAACACAGATTTTTGTCACGTCAGGTTCTCTACAGGAAAGGACAGCAGGTGCCGACGGATGGACTGCATCTTAACAGAAGGGCGGTGAGGGCAGGGCTACTTTCTGCATGTCCTTCAAAGTATTCTGAGACTCGTCCCTGGAGACTTTTCATGACTCCCTCTCTTGCTTAGCAGAGGCTGCAAAGTCTCTTCTTAATGTCCGTGTCATCCCCTCCCTGATTCTCTCAAACATCTGTGCTGGGGTCATAAATATCACTTAGGTGGAGGTGTTTTATGGAAGTTTCCAAATCTGATCTCCAGTTCCTACAGACTAGACTGGCAGCTGGGCCAACAGCTGGAAAGCAAATCCAAGTCTCACTTGGTTTTAGGCACTGATCAATCCTAGTGACATTTTAGAGACATCTCTTGGGTCTAGGGGACTGTAATACGAGTCTTGAGGATAATCCCTCATAATGCTTACTTGGTTGTTTCATGGAAGCATAGAAAAAAAACAAATTAAAAGAAAATCAACCGGAGCTGCCTGTCTTAAGCCACAATCAGATGTTTGCTCCTTAACGGTGGCTTAAGAAGTTACTATCCGTGCACATCTGGTTGCATGTCTTTTGTGCAACTGTTCCTTGTCACCCTCAGCACAAGTTGGGCTGATCCAGCGCAGATAACCGGCGCTACAAGGGAGAGGCAACCTCACTGATTCTGCACTGGAACAGCTGAGCAGCACCTGCATGTTCTGTTCTGCTTATCGAGGCAGGGGCAGCGATGCAGCCCAGGGGCAAGAGCGAACCTCTGGGGGCAGGAAGAGTGGATGTGGGCGCAAATATCTGAGCACAGCCCTCCACAGCTGCATAAACCTAGCTAATGGCTTCTTGCTTGATCTTCCCTGGAAAATACGTTAAAGAAACATGAAGATATTTGATGAAGATAGAATTTTGGGTGTCCTATATGTCAGGAGCTGGAAGAAACACCAGCTCATTACAGAAATTCTCATTAGGGCATTTCATTCCACCCTCCATCACAGAGCAGCCTTGGCTCTGGGTATTGAAGGAGCAGTTTTGGGGTGCAAGGTCCAGCCCCAGGAACCCTCCTGCAGCATGAACTCCCGTTAAGAGACGTGCACAATCCATTACCTGTCCAGTTTTTCCTCAGCGTGAATTTTGAGTGCTTGATACCTCTGCTCTTCCTTCTTTACTCGTGACAAATATTCCTGCGCGCATTTCTTTAACACTTCTTCATTCTTAAATGAGAAGATCACATTAAAGTTAATCAAACAGGTTGAAATGTAGAATCATAGAATGGTTCGGGTTGGAAGGGACCTTAAAGCTCATCCAGTTCCAACCCCTGTGCCATGGGCAGGGACACCTCCCACCAGCCCAGCTTGCTCAAAGCCCCGTCCAACCTGGGGGACGGGCACCTATTTGTGGGAGTCACATTCAGATATTTTAAGGGCTGCAGCCTAACACGGACAACCCCCCATGGAGGCCATCTGAAGCAACATTACACAATGCAAAAAGCTTTACAGCTCTTCTGTTTGCGTTTGAGGCACGGCTGCAATCCTTCACCTGAGGATTACGTTATGTCACGCACTTTAGACATAACCTCTGACCCGAGGAATTCACCTCCAAGGTTGGAAGAGAACGCTCAGTCCAGAAGCCAGCCCTGACGTGTGCTCAAGTCCCGCGGTTATGCGACATCTATTGAAATCGCAGCGTCCCACACGGGAGCAAGTTACTCTCGTGCAAAATCTTCATCTTTTTTAAGCCAAAAAGAAAGCAGAAATGAGCATTCATGTTCTCCCTCCCCCCAGCACACTGCCCTCTAATGTAGCACATCAGATTCAACTGGAACCAGACGTGCCCTCTGTTAAGCAGCGCTGGTACACAAGAGCCTCCTCAGGTGCGCTCTTCCAAGGAAGGGACTCTGACACGACTCACCTTCCGAAACCCCTCCAATACTTCTTTCATTTTTTCGTATCTCCTGAAAAGATCTGCCAGTGACTTCTCCACTGAGTTCAGATCTGCCAAAGCTTGTTCCTTCTCCACTATCAGCTGCTGAACGGTGTGATGGGAGACAGATTTCTCTCTCTGTTCATCCTCTGTTAGAAAGAAGAGAGGGGGAGGAAAAAAAAGCAATTTTCAGAAGGGTCATTGCAGTAAGAGCACTGATTTCACCATCATCTATAGTTTCTACTATACTGTGCTCTACATTGTGTATTAGTAAGTTTGCAGGATCCAGAAAAGTCATTTTTATATAAAGACACAATCCTGCTTCGGAAAAAGGTTGCTAAATACAGGGGTATTTAAATACTTTTATGTTGGGGAAAAAAGGTGAATACTTCTGTACTGATGATTTATTTCACTTTCAACTCAGCCGTTCCCACGAAAAAGGCAGGTGCTGGATTTCCCTTCTTTGCCTGAAGATGCACTAGCTGAAGGAAAGGACATTTATGCACATTGCCAGCACTGGCAATAAATTATGTGCCATTGCTGATATATGCTTGTCACCCCCTGGCATCTCTTCTAATCCCGTACAAACAAGGCACTTTGTTTAATGGAATTCAAGTCAAATTCTTCCCTTGAAAAAAGTATTTTGCAAACTCTCATTCTTAGGATTATTGTAGCAAGTGCCAGAAAAGAAATTCAACATTAGACCGACTTTCTAAGTTCTGGTCTGCAGAAAATATCTTCCAAACTTCTCCTGTGTATAGTTAAATTTGAGGAAGGAATGGTGGGAAGAACACAACCAGAATCCAAATCCCTATGGGAGAGACCTTTTCAAAGGAATTGACCTACTAATAACTCGGAATACCTGTATAACACTGGGAGAAAAGGTCTGGCATTGTCTTCCAAAATGCTTCATTGTTTGTTTCATATCCTAAAATATGGTTGTGTGTTCATGTTTTAAGGGCTACTTTGAATGATACTGAAATGAAAACCAACCCGCAAAACATAGCAGTTTTATATTGCCATTTTCCTCTGTCTATGATAGAAACTAAAATAAGGTAAGAAGTTCTCCCATGTAAAAAGCACAAGGCGTTTCAGAATCTACAACTGTGCACTCAGGTCTTTATATTTTGAAATATAAAGAACTAAACAAGAGGGTTTTTTTTTTATTTGAATAGAAGCCTTCATCTGAATTAAGTATTTCATAGTGCTGGTCAGCTCTGAAATGTCAAAGTTGATACTGTCCATTCCCAAACTGAGACTAATCTCCTCCTTTTGCATATTCAATCCTTTTATACGCTTTTTTCGCTAGCCTAACCAGCCCCAGAGCTGCGCTGATGCCACGCCGTGCGTCAGCTCACCCTGGCTGTGTTCTGCGCTCCTCTGCCCACCCCCTGACAGCGTCTTGCTGGGGCAGAGCCTGACCTGAGGTTATTTTGCTCTATGTGATGGAGATCGAAAGAGCCAGAGAAGCTCTCAGGACCTGCACTGAGCTTGCAGCACTGGAAGTTATAACACGTTATTTTACTGCTGAACAAATACCTTTGATACAGCAGAACCGAGAAACCCAGAGCCCTGTAATGCCACATCAGTCTGATCACATTTAACATTTCATAAAAAATAAACATTCTTTTCTCTTTTGCCTTCTTAAAGACACTCTGCGATAATCTGTAATGTCAAAAAGAATGCATTCTCAAGTAAAATGAGAAAACCATTTGTCATCCTTTGCTTATTTTTCTAAATTTTGGAAGTTGTCACCTTGTGTTCCAGCGCAAGACTTGTTTAATCACGCTGGAGATGATGACACCCTCTCTAGCCTAATCCCAAACCCATCACTGGCAGGATCCTGTTCTTTGGCAAAACCTCTCTTGCCGTAACTCCGCACAGGGGAAGGGATCCGTTTGCGTGATCACGTAATGTACTTAAATGTATTTAATGTCACAACTTTACTCTTTCTGAGACTGCCGCCTGTTGTATTTTAGCAACTTCCTTCTTATTTCTTTCTAGGGCAATCCAGAAAGTTAGCAATTCCTGCCTCCCTCCCTCGCAGGTACCCAGCTCTTCCCGTTCCCCCCAGCGCACGGCGGTGCCCTCCTCCATCCTCCGCTGGACCAGCTCAGCCCCACTGCAACCGGCACACGGGAATTAGGGGCAAATGATGCCCAATGCTCCCTTTCCCCTCTCCCATCCATGACGTGCTAGAGGCGTCCATGGACCGGGGAGTGAGATGGGGCCCTCGTTAGGCTCCAAGAGGAAAATGGGAATTTATATTGGGGAAGGGAGTGGCATATAAATTGAAAAGAGGGAAAGTTTCCCATGAACTTTAGGAAAGGGGCATCTGATAATCTCTGATAACACCTGAGATACCTTTAAAACCAAAGTGGTTAAATAGTACAGAAAACAGAATCTGGCATCTGGCTGGAGGGGGACTGGAAGATCTGTGTGATATTTTCTAAAACTGTGATTTAACTTTAATGAGGCAGCTGCTTAGTGAAACTGTGCTGATAATAGTTTGCCAGTCGAATCTTAGTTCAGCAGTTACAGATGCTTATTTCTAAAGATATTTATGAGGTTATGCAATTAAAATATTTTAATTAAATGGCTTCCATGTCTGCAACACACACTGTCCACGGCTCACCAACAATAACAACAGCACGCCCAGGACTAACGCTATCCAAACTGACAGAATCAGAGCACCACCACAGCAGATCCGCTTTCAGGCTCAGCTCAGTATTACATTACTTAATGGGAATGCAGCGAACGGAGAACAAAAGCAAAAGAAACTAAAAATGCAAAATGCTGGTGTGAAAAGTTGGTGAAAAGCTTTACTTACCAGGCTTGCCTGTTTTGTTTTTGCAAGCAAATAGCAAGAAGCAACAAAAACGGAAGCAAAACAGAAAATCAGGAATTGTTAGGAAAGCAGAAAGTAAGTAATGCAACAACCTGTAATGCACAAAGCATAACATCTGTTTGTTTTTCATAATGAGAATTTAATTACGTATTTAAACCTACAAGTATAAGGATACATTTTTAACAGGAAAAAAAACCCCAACATTACGAATCCATCAATAAAAAGGGAATCCACGACAGGGATTTTGGAAGGGAACTGTGGATGGCTGTGAGCAAGGTGGGTGCAGTGAGCATCGGGGTGACGCGGGCTCCGTCCCGCACGGCCGTCGGTGCCACGCAGCCGTGAGCTGCGCAACCCGGGCAGCAAAGCCACAGCACGAGCAGTGTTAAGCCTGGAAAAACCTGGTCTTTTTTCTCCCCCCCTTCCTCAATTCGAACAAGAATGTGTTGGGGGCTGAGGTAGGTGTAAGAAAAAAAGGAAAAAAAGTTAAAAGCACCAGTAAAAAAATATATGCAAAGAGACCCTAACAGGGATCTACGCACCGACAGCTTGCAAGCTCTGCCTGTACGGAGTATGGCATGAAACTAATTGCATAAGCTAAGTTAGGTAATATTGGGTTCTATATATATGACAGCAAATACTAGACCTGCCCTTGAAATCAAAGGCAATTACTGCTTGCAATGCATGTTTTCAGTGCCTTTATAGGCAAACGTATACAATCATATATTGTTAAAATGGAATATTTTCAATATTCATTATATATATATATATACACACACATGACAACCTATAAAAAGCTGAGCAGGACCTACCAACCACACTGAATATTCATTAAAGGGATTTGTGAAATGGGTTCACTTGTAATGCCCTCCTAACAGGGCTGTATAAATAGCTCAGAAGGGTTAAATCATAAATAGAAACAGCACAGGCACTTCTTTTGTTACAGCGCGTGTTTTGCTTTAGCAGTAAGACATTATTGTGATAACAGTTCAGTGAAGTATATGCAAATAGCACACAGACAGTCATTTTCCCCCACAACACGGCATTTGGATGAGTGAATTCCTTTATCAGAAGGGACAGTAATTTACAACAAATGACAGGAGAAAGTGGGACAATTAGGTCAAAAATTTACATTAAACGCAGGGAGAAGCAGCCTCGCATTTAACGTATTAGCATGCTGTAGAATTTGCATATTGCTCTAATTAGCACACGCTTTCTGTGTCACTGTTGTTGGTTCAGTTCCTTTGCAAATGGACAGCAAATTACATTATCTATACCATAGCTCTTAAAAACTTGCTCATTTGAAAGACTCTGACTGATACTCTGAATTTGAAGTTTAAAGATCTTTCTATTTCCTGGGTGGTCAATGGCCTGATGCGTTAATTATCCTCGATTTCTTTGCAACAAGAGGAAATGGCAATTGTAGAATTTACTATGTACGTTATCGCTGTGCCTTTGCCTTAGGACCCTTATTCTATACCTTCCTGTTGCACTGCAGTCTCACAATTTTATTTTTTTTTTAAAAAAATCTGTTTCTCAAAAAAATAATTTGGATTTGTTATCAGAAATAAACTTCTGTTGCTAACTATATGCACATGTTTGGGGAAAAAAGGACAGGTCCTGTGTTTGTACACATGAATGGCCAGGTTCGGGGATGAAGCCATACCACAGCGTGTTTCGTGTAAACCAAAATGAATTCAGTTCTTTGCATACTCTGGTCACTCCTGGTTTAACACTTGCATGACGAGAATGACAGACGTTATGCCAGAAGACAGGCAAATTTGCTCAGTTGTACATACAAAAGGCAACAGAGGCATAACACCATAGAGAATGAAGCCAGGCATGTTATTATCATATACTAGTCATTAATTTATATTTTATGATATCTTTTATTTATTATTATTTTTATAATAACATTTATTTGTTTATTTATAGGCTCATTTTTCCCTTCGCTTGAAAGGAGGGTGGGGTGTCTCCCAGTGGCTGAGAAATGCAGGAAGGCAGCAAAAGGATCAGACTTTGAACTACTTTCCCCCACTCTCTTTGGGCAAAAATAAGCAAATTCACTACAAATGTACGTAAACACAACTTGAGCATTAATTTAAAAAAAAAAAAAAATTAAAAGAAACCAAAATTTTGGGGATCACACGATATTGACTGTATATGAGGGGACCGCTCATTTTAAAAGGGACAAAACAATATATGTTGATAGCTGTAAAAAAACCCCTTCCCTGTTGAAAAGCGGTCAGACAGATGCAGGTATGGCGGCTGTGTTCCTGGCACACTGCACTCTCTCTGACAGTTCTCTCAGGGAGAAGTACGCGGAATAATTTCTTTTTTCATTTATTTTTCAATAAAGGCAGTGCAGAGAGGCTGGATTCCCAGCCCTCCCCGCTCGCAGACACCACTGGCACGGCCAGCCTTTCCCCTGCGTCCCACAGCCCCGATTTAACCCCGAGGCCACTCCTAATGGCTTTTAACAGTGTTTCACAGTTCTCTGCTGCTTTCCTTGAGCTTGGCCAGATGAGCTCGGTCCTGCTTTTTCACTGCTTCTTTTCCTGCTCTTCCCAGCAATTTTGGCCACGGAGAACCCACGACCCCGGCTCAGCCGATCGCCCTTCTGGGGGGGTATAGGGTATATATATATAGCAGTATAGGGCAGCATAAGGACTGCTGCTTCCTACAGCCAGGCTAAGAAAAAGAGCTTTGGAAATCTTATGAGGAGGCTTTACAATCACATCCCAGGGGCCAGACCTCCCGTGCCAAAAAAGTGCACGAATCCTGCAACATTTGATTCAAAACACTGCTGCACAGAGCATTTTTCCTTTGTGGGGTGTGCTGTTAACAAAGGCGTTTTCTAATCATTGTGAGGCAAAACATGCCATAATTTAGACTTTAAAGGAGAGCCCTGTGTCAGTAAATACCTGGGGAGGTGGATTGGGCCACTCATAATCTCTCAGCTGGGATTGGAGTTAATCTAGGTTTTGGTCTGACCAATGCACTTAGCACGGATAATCCCTGTTGTTGGAAAGAGCTAAGTTTGGTATCTCCCATTCAACAGTTGGGAGCAGATGACTGAAGAGGGTTTAGGTCACTGAAAGTCTCTCCCGGAGATACCCACGAATTGTAGGCAAAGCATTTAAACGCGTTTCCTATGGGACAGTTTGCTTTGATGCAGAAGAAAAAGCCCTGACCTTTCTGTATTACCTGGACTGCCTCGGGGGCTACTTTCTGCGGAATGAAGCCCCGGCTTTTCCTCACAACCTGGCAGCACACACTGGTGTCCTCAGGTGCGTTCACAATTCCCAGCAGCACCAGCAGACGTAGCTAGCATCAAAACGAAGCCCAGAGACTTCAACTACGTTTCTAGGCTCTTTTCAGCAAATCAGAGGATAGCATCTTTCAGAGTAGAAACACCTACCTATCATCTGAGCAATCGTCTTCTCGTATTCTGAAACTATTTTCCTGCAAGAGGGGAAAGAAAAAAAAAGAAAAGCTTTTGGCAAACATCATAAGTGCTAATGCTTACTTAGAAAATAATGCTACTCAAAACTGAACTATGGTATTTACAAAGAGATACAGAACCCCTTCGAACTTTTATATGCTCCATATTACATGAGTAACAAATAAAACTGACAGTTTAAACATTGCACTTGAGGGCAGGTTTAAATTGAACATTAGGAAGAAGTTTTTCACTGTGAGGGTGGTGAGGCAGTGGCCCAGGTTGCCCAGAGAGGTTGTTGAGGCCCCATCCCTGGAGGTGTTCAAGGCCAGGCTGGACGTGGCCTTGGGCAACCTGGGCTGGTGGGAGGTGTCCCTGCCTATGGCAGGGGGGTTGGAACTCGATGATCTTCAAGGTCCTTTCCAACCTAAACCATTCTATGATTCTATGATTCTGATTTTTAATTCTCCACGTAAATCAGTATGGGGGGGGAGGAAAAATGGTTTGCTTTGAACAAATTCTGTTACTTGAAACATGCCCAAAGTACATTACCAATCATGATTTAAATATAAACATGATCACACTGGTCTAAGAGTTACAAAGAGTCTGATTTTTCCATTACTTTCTCCCCTCTCCTCCATGTTTGTGTTCGCTTATTTTTAATGTAAAAGTTATGTAAAGTTGGTAGCAAGTAAACTTAACAGCAGTATAGTTGGCCCTCATCCAAAGTATATCTAATCTTCCACTCTCCAAATGTGACTAAACGATCCATTAGGACTTAAGAGAACAAGACCAAAATATTCAATTATGGAGCACAAAATCCATCGTGTCCTATTTCCCAAATCTGTTTTTGAAACAGAGGTGGCAAAATGTTACTTTTAAGACTACTTCATTTCATATACTCACGGTAGGCTTTGAATTTCCTTCTTGAAAAGAGGTTAGCCAAAATAAGCAGATTAAATGTGATTTAGAAAGATGATCCGTCCCTTCCCAGAGCCAAATAAAGCTAATGAAACGAGACTAGCTTGATCTGTGCTTTGATTCATGAGCCACGTAGGACCGTCTATGAAAAACAAAATTACCCCACACTTCATCTGAAGTGGATACTCAAGATAGCTCGCTGGTATTTGAATACGTCTCTTTTGAAGTCTTAGCTCACTTTCACTTGCTCCTTTTCAGAGAAGTCTGCTGCAGTTGGTGAGGTTACAGAAAGGATGTGGGAAAATCCTGAGACAAAAGTCAGTAAGGAAAGGAGAAACTTGCGGGGCTCCCAAAAAAACCCAATGGAGTAACTCCAGTACCGCTTGTCTCAATCGCAAACAGAGCCCAGAAACCCCCAAGAAGGCCGCCTGCCCCAAAGGTCAGTCGCCTCTCACGTGCCCTCCTCCTGCAGAGCGCTCAGCAGAGCCCGGGCTCCCCACTGACCCCGCTCAGCCTTTGGGTACAAACAACAGTTTTCGGCACTGGGGCCAGAGCCCGTCTCTGCACAGCTCGCCGTGCCCTCAGCCGCTGCCGCCACTGGGATCTGCTCGGATGCTGCCTTCCCTGCTGGCAGTCCTGTTGTTTTAATTGGCTTTTTTCTTTTTCTTTTTTTTTAAACCATAAATGACACTTTTGAGAGCAAAGATAGCCGCAAGGATTTTCCCCTAAAAGGAAGGGATCGGTTTCATGTCCAAAGATTACTGCAAAAGCCCGCTGTAAGCAATAAGGATTTTAAAGCCATGTCATATCCTTGTAACACCAGGCACCTTTAGGAAGTTCTATCATCCTAGAAAACGAAGCCAAGGACTCAGGGCGACAAACATGACATCAAACACTGCTACAACACTACGGCACTTCCCAGCCTCGGCTGCACCACCGAAGGTGGCAGAAAAGGGAAATAAGTGAAATAATAATAATAATATCTATTTCTTATTTTTCCCAGCTTAGACTAGTTCAAGTAGGCACCGCACTCGCTGCATTACCCAGCCTTATGAATCACCTGGTGGCTGTTCAACAGAAGTGGATACTGCAATGGCACATTGATTTTAATAATATTCGATTTGGAAAGCAAGGTAGTCAAGTGAAGTCTTGCTCTGGATTCATGTCAAAGGCCTCTTTCGGTCAAGCAGCCTAAACAAGGGTCATTGTGGCTGGGGAACCAAAGGACTCTGGCCACACCATTCCTCTCTGTGATGGCACATCTCAACCCCAGCTTGACACGCTGCGGAGGCTTAACTGCTGGTATATTAGACATTTGGTCTATTTATTGACTTCCTGCAATTCCGTAAGTCATAAAACCACCAAAATCCAGGGCTACAAAGGACCTCACAGGTCATCTGCTTGACTTCCTTTACACAGGAATAATCAATTAGACCTCCAAATAGCCATATTTAAATATTTCTTGCCTGCCGCTGGGTGTACCATTGGATTAATGGTATGGCTCACCCCGGTTTAGCTCTTCGATAGTTATTACATTATTACAACTTCTTATCTCGGCTATTGTTCTCTGGAGTGGAATTTCCTCCACTTTGACGTTTTTCGGGAAACTCGGCTGAACTCAGGATACTCCAAGTAGAGCATGCAGGACTTGGGTAAGGGAGCGCTGCTTCTCCTGCTACGGACAGCGATGCTTTTGTGCTTGCAACTCTAGATAATCCCTTCGACTCCTTGCTTATCAATTATGTCATATCTAATTGCTGCATCTCTAATTTACCACACACGGACTGTTTGAACATTTAATCTTCCAAGAGGAATCTTTCTTTGTGCACACATCCATATTTTATCATTTTGTGACAATATTAATCAGATTATTTTTTTTTCACCCATGTGTTCTAGGGATGTGCCGGCAGGAAATTTGGCTTAGATGATGTGCTTTTTTCGAATGACGTTTTATTGAGGGTGTAGACACACGAGCAAATTACTGCGAGGAAGATGAAGGTAGAGCTCTACAGTGTGCCAGCTGCTCTGTGTCACTCCCTGCTCTCCTTTCACTGAGGAATAAGCAACCTCTGTCCGTGCCCGTTTGCAGCCGGCAGGCGCGGGCACCCAGGCAGCTCCTGGAGAACGGACCAAGTACCGCACCGGAGCGCGCGCTGAAGGCTGAGACGTTCCTTACACAATTCCTCGTCCTGTTCATCCCTTGGTTTGCTTCCCAGGTCTGACCGCTTGCAGCAGCTCCTTTCTGTTGTGCCTCATTATGCACGTGAGGGCTACGCCAGGGTTTTGTTTCCTTTGCCGAGCAGAGCACAAGAGGTGAGAGAACTCAGCTGGGCACTGGGAGATGGCTTTGTGAAGGAAATGAAGCGGCTGCCCTCGCCTTTTGCAGACGCCTCTCTGAAGATGCTTTGGCTCAAAGCCCTGTGCTGCCGCTATTCCCATCTGCCGTGCGGGACTCCCGGCACCCGCGCCAGCGTTTGCCGAGCTCTGCACTGAAGTTCCCTTTCGCCCTCACTCCCTAAGTACAGTTTTCCCAGATGTCAGCAGGAACTGCATGTGCAGGTCACCACGTGATACAGCTCATTGGCTTTAGCTTTAAACCACCGGGATGTTTAATTCTGGGAAGAAGTTGGTGGTAGAACAGAAGTGACTCTGAAGAAAATTCAGTCTCAGAAGCAATAGCAGAAACTATTACTTAAAAGAAGGATGCTAAAATAATCTGACAGTTTCCTTTTATTTATGCATTAAGGAGGAAGATGCTTTTTCTGTCTGTTTGAAGGTAGAAAATAATAGGCTTTAAAGACTCCACGGAATATTTTTATACAATCTCTTTTGCAACTGATGACTTGCTCAGCCTCAGCTCATTGAGCAGGTCAAGCTCATCTGTAAGTGGTTCTTATGGTATTACCACTGTGAAAAAAACAAAGGCTGAAACTTTCAACTCCCTGAATGGAAAGCAATAGTGATTCTTTGAGCAACACCCCTCAACTCATCCGCTACAGTGATGTTGTTGTCACCCTTGCAAATGGTAGGACCTGGACTGGGAAGAAAGGTCAAACCAGTTATGTTCCAGTATACAGATATTTAATGTAATAGAGGCAGGTTTGCAAGGAGAAATAGAATCTATTAGAACAAAAGATACAACTAGAAGAAACTGAAAAGGTCAGGGTCCTTCTATCAGCTCTCAAAATCCAAATTGCTTAACTGAAATCAAGCTTAGTGTGTGCAATAATTTAAAAAATTAGCTCAGTTTAAAGAAAAAGGTGTAGAATCTCTTTGAAAGTCAACATTCAGAGGCCGGAGCAGTTCCTTTGCAAGAAATGTGCTCTACTGGCAGATGCGGTTTTGTATTCTATTGTTAAAGAAACTTTTTACAATAACTTCCTGGAGAAAGCCTGTACTACTCATACCTATCTGCAAACCTTCACATTCTTTTTTCTGTTGGCAAAAGTCTTTGTGGAGAGTGAATTTTAAATGAGCACATGCATCCCTCTGCCAGCTCCGCGGGCAGACTCATCCACTCAGGCAACAGAAACTCCACATTCTGTGGGTGAATTCACAGCACAAACTGGAGGAAATTCTTCCCTTACACTAACCCACATTAAGAGCCCTCTTATCTCAGTATTTTGTGGATGTAAATGAGATTACAACGTAGATGTTTTCAATGATTAGCCTGAACAGGGGCGCCCACCGTGCAGAGCAAAGACAAAGTGTCCGTTTCGGATCAATCCAAAGCCTGCAGTTAAAAATAACTAAACAAACTCCACTAACCAAACCAGTTGTACAATCTCCGTACTCCGAGTACCATCCACAGCTGAAATGAGACTCTCTGGCAGTGTGATTAGTGACAAGTTAATAACCCACCTCATTTCCATCACTTCCCTTCTGCTTTCTTCATATTTCTCTTTCCACTCAGACACTTCTCTTTCCTTGGCCACAATCTGAAACGAAGAAAGCAAAGGGGGGGAAAAAAAAAAAGTTAAACCAAGTGATCCATTAAAGAGGAAATTAAATATGTGTACAATATTTGATTTAATATCAAATTCTAATTAGCAGAGGTATAGTTTTCAATTGCACAATGGTTTCAAATATAAGCATCCCCAGTGATTTTTTTTCTTTTTCAGACTGTAAGGTGCAATTAAAAAAGTTCAGATGTGAAATCATACTCAAGTTTTTAAAAAACTAATTTAGGAGAGTACATGCAATGTTCTTGTTTCATATTTCATTTCTGATTATAACAAGGACATTTTTCAGGAAATACTATATTACACTACACTTTGTCTGATTTGACCTGGGGCCAAACCTGAAATACTTCTGTACGTGGTCCCATGATATGTCCTCTAAGGGGGTTCTACTGCTTCAGCATGAATATTTAGGGTCGACTGTCTATGAAATTTCATACCCAAAAGATTGGGTTCTGTTGTGCTCCTTTTGTTCACACAATCCATCATAAAGTTTGGAATACTCTAACACTAGATTGTACCCATGTTTTATTATTTTTAGCCAGACTAATCTTATCTGTAGCTTTGTAAAATAAATAATTTTATTCCTATTTCTAGCATCTTACAATTTTTATAAAATTATATAACAATGTCAAGATGCACATAGTACAATCAAGGTTAAAAACAACAAAAAAATTATTTTCATGTAATGTCTGCTTTTCACTTATGTCAAAAAAAGTAAAACTTACAGTGTAGCGCCTTTTGCTTTGGTGGTGGTTTTAGCATGGCAGAGGATGGTTTCAAGAATAGAACAAGAGTTCGTAGTATGAATCATTTGGGAGAAAACAGGAAAGAAATAAACCGCAAGGGCCACGTATTTCCTTTTCCAAATTCTGAAGAAAATTACCTCTGCTCTGGCGAGTCGTAGCGCGGAGTCTAAGTCTTGCTGGGGGTAGAGAAGACCCGCGGTGCTTTCTGCATCTGAGGTGCCGATCCGGGAGTACAGTGCACTTTTAGAGATGGAAACATCTGCTGGGATAGCAGGTTCTCTCTGTGTGTTTGGTTTTTTTAAATACAAAGAAATGAACCATTAAATACGCGTTTAGCTAATGTGTTTTCTGGGTGTAGTGCTAGGCACCAGGGTCCTGAGCTAGGACTAGAATCCTGTGCACTACTAAATTATAACAGCAATAACACTAACAAGGAACTTTTAATTTAGCAATCTTAAAATATACATTTAAGATCCACAGTAAGCACCAAGAGCGCCGTATTACCCTTACATAGAGAAAATAAAGGCAGCACTTTGCCACCAATATTTTAAGGTCCTATATTAGAAAATTTACTACTTTCTGGTGCAGAAATTTCATCAAGACATCCACAAGAAATGCACGTCAGCAGAGGAAACTAGAATTGGAGGCAGAGAGCTTGTTAAGGGGAATTCTGCTTCCATAAAAATAGATCAAGAAACCAGAAGCAGGAGGACGGCTCACTTTCTTAGGTCTGATCTACCAACACACTGCATCTATCATAAACAGTATTCCGTAAAAAGTGTGAATATCATATAGACTCATAGAATACACAGGTGACGTTGCTGCCCCACTGGTATTTAGCATGCAATTAGTAAGTTAAATGAGGTTTTATTTGCAGCTGCCAATTTTGCCCGTGTCAGCGGCCCACATGAACTTGGGAGGAGAGCAGCAGGTGAAACGAGGAAGAGAGCAAGACAGAGGTGTGGGACGCTGAGAGGCAGCGCCTTGCGAACACCACTCTGGGTACCAACAGTCCAAGTTACAACGTAGTAAAATCAAGATTACAAAAGGCAGCCAGGAAGATGCTAAATAAAAAACCCCCACAATTTTGGACACCACCCATAGCAGATGTACAGTCTGGATTTCTATGCTCGAGCAACACCGTACTCATTCCACTATACCACAGCGCCTCTCCCCCGCACTTTTTCCCCCGCAGCAGCCCCCTGAGAGCGGACCCCCCCCTGCAGCAGACGCACCACCACAGCTATACGTCCCTGTGTCCCCTACCTACGCTTTGCATCTCGCCATCAACCAGCTCCCATGCCCCTGCTGACCGCCCGCCTGGGTATTGCCTCTGCCCGTCTGGGAAACAAAATGTCCTTTCTCTCAGCTGCTGGTGAGTCACAGAATTATTTCGGGGGTGGATGTGACCATATCCCTATTGCTGGGGTTTAATGTTTCACTCCTCTGTTAAATATGCAAGAAACTGGCCGAAGGAATCGGGATTACTGGGGACGGGGAGGAGAGGGGCAGACAGTACGGACACCATGGCAATCCCCGAAACTCGGCTTCCTTACAACAACAAGCTGGAGAATCAAAATGTCACAAAAAATAAAAATTAACTTTTTTTTTTTTTTTTAAAAAAAGGAAACCCTCATAGAAACAAAACGAGGCAGCGCGTTAATGGTAAGAGGCATCTCTATGAGCTGTGTTGTGTTTCCAGGCTCCAGAGCAGGGAAGGGGGAGCCCCTTCGCCCGTGCAGTGCTGGGACCCCCACAACTACACCGCAC